>VXBR01009749.1:1099658-1140771 GCA_013400215.1 Cisticola juncidis | reverse complement strand
GCTGGAGATGACATAAAAGTGTATATCTATTTAATTAATAAAGGAGAGGGCGATGCGGCGGCAGGAGCGGTGGCGGTGCAGCCTCTCCCCGGGGTAGCGGGGCGCTCCGGCTTCGGGCGGCGCTCGGGGCATCGCCGTGTCCGGCCCCGCTGGCCCCTTGTGCCGCCCGCGGGCTGCGGCCGAGCCCGGTTCCGGCACCGCTCCCGCCGCGGTTCGATAGTCACAATATACTTTATTTCATTTCCTTCACGAGAGCTGGTGCTGTTGAGAAGCCGCTGCACTTCCACCGGCCTTATTAGGAGTATTTTCTCGTTTGCTTCGGCAGGGAAAAAAAAAAAAAAAAAAAAAAAAAAAAGAAAGAAAAAAAAAAAAGTCGCGTAAAAACAACCAGCTGCCTTCTCTCCTGAAGTCATAAATAAACTCCAGCACGAGTAATAGCATGCGAGGGCTGGTGCCGCTCTCGTTTGCACCCATGTCAGTGATGAATAATTTTATTGCTGTTGTTAAAGTTGTGTGGGAATTGTCAGTCGGAGCAGGCTTGCTTCACTGGTCCTGGGAGCACGGGTGCTGGATTGGCGGGATGGGTTCATGGATTTCTAAGTGTATCAATTACGGGATACACCGCGATGTGGTTTTTTTCACTTGCTTCACTTTGATTCCTTCAGTAGTGGACATGAAATTAAACTTCTTTTTATACCCCCCCCCCCCTTTTTTTTTTTTTAAACCTTGTCTAAACAATTTGCAAGAGACTGCTTGGGTTTTTTGAGCAGCAGAGCTTAATGTCTGTCTCTATACGTATTTTTGTACTCACTCAACTGTAGGTGTTAGTGCATTCAGCTGCTGTAATAATATAAGAGTTTTTAGAGGTAATGGTAAGTCAGCTAAATTAGTTAATAGGAACAGACACTTTTGCTACTATGTATGAGTAGTGATAGTGATTTCACCAGGAATCTAGTTACCATACATCAAACAAATTGGAACCACTTCTTTCAATAGGGGATTGGTGCCTTGAGTACTTCGATGTGTGGAGACCTCTGCCAGTCACATCACAAGCTAGAGCCATGAAATTTTTATTGCTTCCTGTGATTGTGCTTGTCAGTCTACCATTAACTACTAGCTGCAAACACCTTATTGTTTCTGTCAGTTGCGTATCAGTCCTGTTTTATGCCCAAAGCCAGCAGCAGGTAGTGCATTGAATTCAGGACAGCAGGGAAAAGGGAAAAAAGATGGCCAGCCATATCGAGTGACCATTGCCCCTTTGGAAAAACCCCTGCTCTTTGATTGGTATATATTGCAGCAAAAGGAAAACTGCACCCCTAAGAGTGAAACTTAAATGTATTTTTACTATTTTAGGATGTATTTCAATGATGAAGTGATAACACATAGTTATGTCTTGGAGATAAGTGCCATTTGTAGTTGATATTACTGACTTGCCTGGAAAATAGGGGTCTGGATGCTGTGCGTTATCCATGGATAGGCTTAAGATGGAATCTGAAAAACACATGAGAAGAAAAGCTTGTTGACTTGATGATGATGATGATGATGAACTAACAAGAAAGATGAGCTTTTTCATATTGAGACCTTAGTAATCATCACTTAAATCTAGCAAAGTACCATTCTCATTAAGTAATTGTGTGGTCTAAATACAAATCAAGTTCTTGTATTGTTTTGGTAACTGTGAAATTAAAATTACAGAGTGTTATAGCATTTAATAGTGATTAATTTATTGGCAGAAGAAATTACAGTGATTTCTATGGTGAGCTTCTCTTCCGATTTTCAGGACTGATAATTAAAGTTTCATGGTTTTCATGAAAGGAAGTATCTGCACTAGCACCTTTGTTCCAGTCAGCAGTGTGCTTTTGAGGGAAGTCTCCCAGTCTTCCCCAGCTGACTGCTTTGCTTCATATCTTGGGGTGGCCAGAGCACAGAAACAGCATTTGTTCAGGTGGTGGAATGTGCTCCTGGTGCTTCCCAGAGCTTGGAGGGTATTTGAGCCTCAGGACCAACCTAGAGTCAGCTAAATTTGGAAAATTTGTGTTGTTTGGACATTTGATCCGCTGTACCATCCCCTGAGCTCTGCTATGTGTTACAGCCAGTGCAACACAATAATGTAGCTGTAAATCAGCAGGGATGACATTGCCATTCTGAGGCTTCCAAGTGTGTTTGCAAGCATAGCTTTATGCAAACACAGATAATAGCTTAAGACTGTTGTGTCAGTGGGTATGATCACATCACCTATAGCACATTGGATCCTCTGTGTGTGTTAAGTGAGAGTGGGATGACTGATAATTATGTCACAGTTCCATTTTGAACTCAGAACTGTTGTTGACTAACCAAAAAACTCCACCAGGCAAAAAGGTCATTTCAATAAACTGAAACATTGTTTTCAATGAAAAGTAAATGAAAAGAAACCAGCCAGTTGAAAATGAATAAAAATATATTATTGAAGGAGTAGGTGTAGGGAAAAAAAACAAGAAAAATAAACCAAAATGCAGATGGAGAGACAGTTATATTTGCATTAGATCACAGGAACAATTTTTTTCCTTCTAATGTCTTTTCAGTAGTCCAAAGACCTCTTCCCCCTTTCTCATATGTTTATATAACATTTTTATTAAAACTTGCAGAAAGGTAAAGAATGTCTTATTCTTGATGTATGTTGCCAGGCCAAACTGTACCATTCAATTTTTAGACATGGGTTAGTTTTACTTGCACACTAATCATTAGCTGAATTATTCTGAATTGAAAGCTCTTTTTGGTATTGCGGTGTTTGTAACTGATACTGAAATCTCCAAATGTTCCAGGAACATTTGTTTTCATATAGATTTGTTAAAAGGGGTGGTCACCTTCCTGACTTGGGATTTCTTTCTGTCTGTTGTTTATTTTTTCCTCCCATGTTAGTGGCTTTATAGGGGAACTAAAAAGCTGCTTCATGTATTTTGGCTAAAACACCAGAGAGATCCATGGATTACTTAAAATGTAGAGCTTTTTTATGTAACAAGAAGACTCAAAGCAGCTCTTGCCCAATCAACCAGCCCCTCAGTGGTTCAAAGCAGGAAGCTTGGAGAATGATCTGGTTTGGATATAGACATTTTAATCTTAGTGTAATATCTTTAATCTTGTTTTGTCTTGAAACATTTACCAGAAAGGATTTCCCTCAAGGGAAAGGACATTTTACCCTGATGAGGAAATTCTGGCTGTCTTTCACCAGGGAATATGAGAAAATGGGGAGGAGCTGGGATTTGGAAGTGGCTGCCATGACTTGAGGGGTACCTTGGGGAATTCATCTGAGAAGAAAATACTTTCTTGGGGCCAAAAATTGAGTGTTCTGGCATCCAGAGTGGAAGGGATGTGTGAGTCCCTGGACAACAGAACTTTGAGTTGCTTTAAGCTCCTGAATCTGTTGCTGATAATGAGATCACCTCAAATTCAGACATTGGAGAGTATTTTGAGAAAAGAAGGGCTTTTTTCCCAGCCTCCAGCAATGTTTGGGCCATTGTATTGTGTGTTTGCTCAGCCTGTGCCCAGCTGACCCCTTGCTGGGGTGATAGGTGGACTTGCTGCTCACTCTTTAGTGTCTTGAATCCATGAGTCTGCATGGAAGGATGGAGAAAACAAAAGAAGCAGTTTGCATGGGAAACCATGACACTAGCAAACCTCCTGCTTTCTGAAGCACAGAGGGAGTAAAAAGAGGGTAATAGATATTTTCTTCCAATATTCCAGTTGTAGTAATGCTAACTGTACCTCATAGGAATTAGATATTAGAATAATACAAGGTGGAGTAGCGAGATTGGTGGTGACACTGTAAAACTGTAAATTGGAACTGTAAAAATGTCCTTGTGAGAAGGACCCAAGCACTGACATCCTCCTGTGGGGTTGCTTGAGTTTTGCAAGAATCCACTTTTAAAGACAGTTGCTTGCATTTCTGATTTCAGGACATGTTGCTTCATGACTTGAGCCTTCAGCCACTTGTGGATTTTAACAACAAACTTACATGCCGCAAGCAGACCACATTTGTTACCATAATTGTAGGAAATCCTACAAGTAATTTATCTTACTGGACTAATAAGTGTGCTGCCTTCACTTAGACCATTTCACTGGTTTCTCTCTCTTCCTGACAGGCTTGCCAGCAAGAAGCAGCAAGCCCCCAGCTGGGCCAGTGTGTATCCAGATCAATCATAATGTATTTTCGTACTTAGGTTTTGGTGAAGTTAAGAACTTGCTGTGGGCTGGAAAGTAAGTTCCTGCCCACCAAAACAATTTAAACATCTCTACTTCACAAAAGGTAGCTGCTTATTTTCTCTTCTCCTGAATACTCACAAGCAGACTTAACTTGTTCAGGAGGTTTAATTGCTCTGTAGGTGTTGTTTTCAAATTAGGGAATTTTGAAGAAAATTATCAAATTCGCCAAATAAGCAAGCTACAGAAGAGGCAATCAGCAGCAGGGGAATAGTGTTAAATGTCAGATTTCTGGCATCTGATTCTTGGATTTTATTTGTCGAGGACTTATACTCACCATGCATGTTCGATTTTTTGGAAGGAGGGATAAGATTTCTGATGACTATTGAGCCCAGTGCATCATTCTTCATTTGGTTGAAATTCCCAGTGACAGTGTGACTCATGCTTACACTTCTGCAACATTTGAAAGTACTTTTATTGCTAATCTCTAAAGAGCATATATAAATATAGGAAGTGAGCACTCTTTGTCGCTCACTGTGAACACCAAGGCCGAGCTTTGATTGGGATTGATGAAACCTGAAGTGAGTCCAGCTGTATTTTATCTGCTCTGCAGAGTGGCCACGAGTTAACACCAAAGAGTTGGAATCCAGGGAAGACAGGAAGCAGGGGGCTCGTATGTGCTACAGGATTTAAAATAAATTACAGGAAGTAGATTTCCATTCTTATCAGATTCTATTTTTTACAGCTCTTGGACACCTCATGTATTCCGGGAGCTCTTCACTGACATGTGGATTTCAGTGTTCTTCCTTGCATATACAGGAGAAAGATGGGGACAGATGCAGGTTGAGTTGGGCAAGACTTGCTAGGTTAGGTGCAGAGCCACATTGATGTGGTTTTATTTGTCTGTTCCCAGATATTGTGCAGGAATGAAAGTGGCCTAAAGTATAGAGAAAGTGGCCAGCCTGTGTATACACAGCAGAAGGTAAAGCTTCCCTTTATTCAGGTTGTGTGTCTCTAACATAGTTTGTCCCTGCAGAGCAATTATGGTTCTTGTAATAGTACTTACAAAGATGCTGTTTAATAAAACTCCCACGTGAGTGATCTTCAGGGTTTCTCTTCAGAGGCACACAATCATTAGGCTCAGATGTGGTGCTGTGCTTCCCTAGGAAGGTTTATGCTGATACTACTTCTCCAGGAGAAGATTGAATCAACCACCACTAGTCCTTTGCAAATATTCAGGATGAGGTTTTGGGCTCAGGTCTGCCTGAGCAGCAAGGTCATGTGTGGTTAAAATCAGCAACCTGTGCCTGGGATGAAGACTAGCCATGTAGATGAAGTGCAAGATGAGGATTTCAGCCTCTGTTACATCCTTTTTTGGTGATATTTGAGCAAGGCTTGTCTCTGGTCCTTTTCAAATTTTTTTCTTCCCCTGTGGAAATACTTCTCTTCCTAGAAGAACCTGTGTATGGAAACACATGCTAACCTTTAGAGATTGTTCAGGCGTGATGGTGGTGTGCATACAGAACTACTCTGAAGTAAAAATGTTGAACTCCACCTAGTCAATATTGCCTAGACAAGCTGATGGTTTGTATTTCAGTTCTGTTTTCCAGAAGCTTTTTGAAATTTGCAGATGTGCCTTCATACTTCTTTCAGCCTGAAGAGTGAAGTAAATGGAAGATGACTGAGGTCACAGATATATTTAGATAGTTGGTTCTACTTTTATTTATCTTCAGTTGGAAATGGTTACTTTTTATGCACAAATGTCTGTGTAGAACTATGAGGAAGGAGATTTACTTACTCAAGAGATTGTTTCTGTAGAGTTATATATAGTAAAGTAGTTTTGCTGACTACAGCTCTTCAAAATTTCATACATATTTAGAATTTAAATCTCAGATGAAAATGACACCTATGGAATACTCTGGTTTACATGTCATCAGGTAACCAGGGATTTTTGAGCTTCTTTCATTTGTCTGCTGAGTACCTCTGTTGCTCACCAAGCAGTATTTCTGTGCAAGGTTTGTGTTTGCTGCTCTCATTCTAATGGAGTACCTAAACCTGTGGCAGAAGTACATCTAAACTCCTAGTGACTTGGAAAAGATGTACTCAGAATTCAATTTCCACACTATTGCTGCCTTTCTATGACATTTGATAATACAGAAAGACATTTCACTTCATGGAGTGAAATGTTTTTTTCTTGTCTAGGGAATAAAGGAGGTCTGCATGCATTGATTGTATTGCTTACAAAAAGAATCTGACAGCCTTTCTGTAGCATGCCTTGGCTGACAAGTCCACATGGTTCACATTAGCTTACTCTAAAGGGATGTCAACTCTTAGTGCTCCCTTGGGAGATACCTGGATCTTATCAGGCATGGCTGACTCAAAAAGAAAAGTAAGGAATGTTTTTTCTTTCTAATGCTTACTATCTAAATGTTCTTGATAGTTTATATTTAAAAAGATTTTCTGAATATATCATTTTCTAAATCAAAAAATGTTATGAATTGCTGATAGAAAATTGAATATTACAGCAGTACTTAAATAGACTGTTTTTAGTGTTCAGTTGCTAAGGGCAACCTAAGTAAGGTTTGGGTTTTTCAGGCTGTGGTGCCCTCAGGTATGCAGGAGGAGTAAGTGCTGATTTTAACTACCTGCAGGATAGTCTGCTGTTATTTCATACTTGGATGCTTTACATTCTTGAAGCAGGTGATTGAAGCTGTGGAAATTATACTGGAGGCTGTTGATATTTCATCAGACAATTGAATTGTTTACTTCAAAATAATATCTCATACTTCTGTGCATTAGTTTATATGAATCTGAGTATCAGTCACTTTTGCTGTCTGCCATGAAGATAGATGATCCTATGATTTTATAACTACTACAATTCTATGTAATTATAGTAGATTAGAGCCAGCTGGTTTTGTATACTATAGATGATCAATTTCTTTGAAGTCAAACATCTTGTATGACTAAGTATATCTATAGCACCCAAACTTCAGCCCGAGTGTCTTGTCTCCTGGAACTTGCTGTTGTTTTCTTTTGATGTTGATAAAGGTATAATATTTGCAAAGTTTTAAGTATTTACAAAGCCAGTTATGTTGTTTGGGGTG
Source organism: Cisticola juncidis (assembly GCA_013400215.1). Lineage (NCBI taxonomy): Eukaryota > Metazoa > Chordata > Aves > Passeriformes > Cisticolidae > Cisticola > Cisticola juncidis. The sequence continues at coordinate 1,133,491 of VXBR01009749.1, read as the reverse complement.
CCAGATTTGATGTAGAGACCTAAATGAAATGGTGTTTAATGATAACTGTTTTTCTCTTTTCCCTATTAGTTTGTAAAAGATCCCGTTATGCTCATCTGTACGTGACTTGGCATATGGATTCAGTATCCTTGCTGGCTGAAATTCTCATTTGTGTGATTACTGTATTTTTTCCAGTCTGGCCCTATTAATAAATATCCCGAGGCTTGCAAAGCACTTTGTTTAAACACAAACTGTGGAAAAGAATCTGAAGATCATTGTTTGATTAATCTTGCTTAAAAACTTGGAAATGTATTTGTGCTTTCCAGGTGGGGGTTTTGAATGAGTGCAGTATGTACAGCTATCTGTATGAAAACCAAAGCAAACCCATAAACAAATTGTGCTGGAAGAAAACCATAGGTACTTGCAGCCAGGTCCTGTTCTTGCTGAAATACATCCCAGCTCTTGAAACAGATGCGGAGTCCAGCTTTGTGGAGAGGCCACACCCTCCATTTCCCTTGGCAAATTGTCTCACATTCCAGCGACCCTTTGGATAAAACATTCTTTAATTGGTACTGTGGCCTTAAAGTGTTTATTTTTTTCTTCTGTGGTAAATTGTTCTTGTCCTGTATCACTGCAGGCTGTCATTAATACTTGCATACTGTTATTATGTATCCCTTTAAATGTCAGCATTTGTAGCTGCACATATTGAATGTTGGAAATATTCCCAATTTCTATAAAAGTTATCTTAAATAAAAATGAGTGATTTATTTTACTGCAGAGTATGGCACTGAGGAACTTGTGGTAGAGTGTCAGCGAGGTTTTCTTGTTTGCAAGCAGAGATCTCTATGAGTAATTGAGGAACCCCTGATTAGCTGCTTGCTTCCTCTCCCAGATGCCTGTTTCTGTGGTCTCCTTTATGAGAGCTTTGGTTGCCAAGTTCACAGCCTGTTCTGGCCTCTGAGCACATCTGGACAAATGGTAGGAACAGGTGGCAGGAGGGGAAGTGCATGGCTTGGCTTTTAACTAGAGGATGCATGTCTTTCAGAGTTGTAGCTGCTGAATCTTTTACTTCTCGTGGTGTCTGCAGTGTCTTGCACAAGTGGAGGCAGCAGCAATGACCAGGGGGGGTTGTTTCAACCCACAAGGAGCACATGTGAGCCTCAGGGGCTGCCCCTGCAGTGAGGGATGCAACATGTTCAGGTCTTGAGGTCAGATTCATATCTCAGTGGTGGGTTTTCACTGGGGAGATGTACGTGCACAGCTCTCAGCATTATCTGGGTGACAGCAGCACCTCCTAACACCTCTGTTCAGCTCAGGAGCAGGGGAGCTGCTGACCCGTGTCCTTGTAACCTCAAAAGCTGAATTACCTGAGCTGACTGTTGGAGGGACACGAGGGATGACTGCCAGCTGTGACATAGAGCTGTGAGCAGCTGGGAATTGCACTCCTTGCTTCCAGTTTGTACATGATGGACACAGGCTTCAGTTTTCCAGGAGTAAAAACTACAATGTCACACAAGAGTGTGAGTCGATCTGGCTCTCGGCATGACCCGGTGGTTCTGGATTTAAAGCCACTGGGCTTTGCAGAGGCAGTTCACAGTCCTCCTTCAGCAGCAAATGAACTCCTGCTCACTTGTGATTCAGGGCACACCGTTTTATTTTTTGGGCAGGGATCTTGCTGGTTCATCATTCTGGGCAGCTTTGTTTATTGTGGCTGAGTGAGCCCACAGTTGGATGCTGTGGCTGGAAGAAACGAAGTTGCTAGTAATGAGCTTTGTTTTCAGAGTTATTGAGGACTGATAACAGGAACTTCTCTATAAATATTTTTGTTTTTGCATGTCTTACGCTGAAATGTATTCACAATGTCTGATTTACATTGATGTAAATCTGAAATTCAGTCTAAGGCCACAGTAGAATGGACTAATTACATGCTAATTTTTGAGCTTTAGTGCCCCTTACCTGTCTTTTTCCAGAATGCATCTGCATTTTAGTCAAGATTTTCCCTGCATGAATGCACAGCCTGTGTGAAGTAATGTTGAATTCTGTATTTTAGGAATTTAGGATGCTAAAAATGTTGCGAGAGAGCAGAGTTAACCTCTGTCATAAATACAGAGGAGAAAAGGGGTAAAAAGAGCAAACTGTGCAGTCCTCTGTACATTGTACATTACTCTGTCAATTGTTTTTATTACTTTCTTTTAACAAGGGGAGTTGTTTACATTTATTTGCAGAAGAGATTCTCTTGTCCTTTTTGGAAGCTGGTCAGCTGATGATTTCCCTTCCATCTAACTATATTTTTTTGAGGAGACATTCTCCCTGCTGTGAGCTCTCTAATGAGCAATAGTTGTCCCACTACAGGTGATTCATGGCTTTGGAAGTGGTCCTTGCAAATTTTTATTTTCTGATAGCATTGTAGTCTTGAAAGCATTCCTTTATATGAGAAATTTTGGAATCTCCAGTTACTGAGTCATGGATTACATATTACGTGATGCTGGATTACATATTTTACTTCCAGAGAGTATACATAATGGCTGGAGAGTATTTAAATCCTTGAGTACTAGAATAGCATTTCTAGCCACAACTTTAAATTGCCATGGTGCCTACTAGCCTCTAAATTAGGCTGAACTTGAGTCAAGACTGAAAATGGTGAAGGGGACAGTGTTTCTACTCTTCCTGAAATAAAGAGTATCTAAAATGCAAACAGAGAGAAAATCTGATTAGTAGCAAGGTGTTATGTGCCTGTTCTTTTAGCCAGCATGTAATATTAAACAGAGTTTACTTATATCTTACTATATTTTGTGCTAGTTGTTTAAATCACTTGCCCTTTATGTAGAATTCATGCCTGAAATTCCAGCTAAAGAAGTATAATTGAATTCCTTTCCTTCACTATCATGTTTCTGATGATGGTTTTTTATCTGTTGCTTATTTTAAAGTTCTCTTAAATTCTTTCTCTTGCAGGAAAGTGAGAAAATAAACCATCATGAAATACAGATGCTCTATAGATCATGCACAACAAATTTAATAAAAATGCTGTGCAGAGCACATTTATCAGCCTAACTTATTCTGTATAATTTCTGGTGGAATATTTACACTTTTTAATCAACTTTCTACATCTTTTGGTGTTAAGTACCATACATTGGCTGTTAATAACTATTTATTTAAATGTGTGAAGCTTTGCAGATTAGTGTTCCTTTCACCAAAAGTCACAAGAAATAACAAGGTTTTTCACTTCTCTCAAGCTATGTGTGTAATTTGGTAACACATATTCTCCTAAGATAGGGTTGTTAGAGCTCAGATCTTCGTGCCGTTTTCATTTGTTAATTATATTTTCTTTAGTTTTGCTGGTGTCATTTTGCAAGGTAGGGCTTTGGTTTGAACCCTTCAAATTCAAATGCAGACCTTCAGCTGCAAAGATGTAGAAGGTTGATGTTAAAACGACTCTCTTCATTTTTCCCCTTGTATAGATTGTCGTTGGATTGTGTGTGTTAACTCTTGTGTGTTTGAGACACTTGTAGGTTTGATCTCGTCTAACACTGTTCCTCTCCTAAGGGTGCAAGGCCAGGCTAAGTCAAGGTTTCATTTTACATGGACAAATGTTCTCTTTATAGAATATATTACTGAAGTCTTCTGAAACACTGCAGCTCTGCTCCCGAGGTCCGGTGTAAAAGAAACTTCAAAACTGAAAGCAGATTTCAGTCATTGCTTCTGAAAATCCCAGCAGTCGCATGGCTGCTTGACAAGGGGTGAGGATGGTTTCAGTGTTTATGAAGCCAGATTTATAAACTGACAAGAGCAGAGTTTGTACATAGCTTGTTCTGTAAAGTGCTTAATGCATTTTGGTGCATTTAGAAGTAATAATGTGTAATAGAGCGTGTATGTATGTCCTTGGTTTTCACAAATAACCTTGTTATGTTCTTGGTGATTCATCTCACTGTTTTCTCTCATGAAGCTTTTTTTTCCCCACTAATGGCAATACTACTCAATTTTCTGTTAACTTGGTAGAATTTCTATTTATCTATTAAGAATGCAAAATCAAGGGGGAAAAGGGAAGTCACACTTATTCTGGGATGAGATACCATTAGGAATTAATGTCTTGCTACTTCGCCTAAACTGGCCTTTAGCTATCTTTGTGGATCCCTTTTAAAGCAAGCTTGAATGCAGCTTTAACTGGGTGATGGGAGCAAGGCAACAATGAATACTCTGACTCATAATAATGCGTATTTAGGTATTTAGACATAGATTTAACTCTTAAGTGCAGTTTCTCAATCTGGCTCCAAATAAACAAAGAAACAGACATTTTGGTTCCATTCACCAGGCAAATGAGGTTGTTTTTACGTGAGCTTTCTTCTAATCTCCTCAAGGCTTCCCTGCTTGAAGCAGAAGTGGGTGAAGGGATGGCTCTGTATTCCCTGTCACCCGTTATAATTAAGACAAATGCAAATTCTTTGCATTTTGGAGTCCTTTTTGTCCGTGTTGAGCCACACGCAGTTCAGATGATCCCAGCCTTACAAGGGGTGCTTTCAGCCTCAGTGAATTACAGTGAAGACTGAGGATCAGGGCTATCCTGATCTGCTCCAAGCTACAGGAGTGTTCACATGTGTTTCAAACAAGAGAAGCAATGTGGTGTTAGGGTGGGCACTGTGGATACATTCCTGCTGGTGGTGCAGCTGGATGTCTTCCTGAACTCCATTCCTGCTGGCAGCAGGCACTTGCTGTAGGATCACTGTCCCTTTGCCCAGCGTGCACGGGTGTTTGGTGCATGCATGTAAAGTGTCTGAGGACACTTTACAGGAATTGAAACTGTGTTGACACTCAAAAAAGGGCTGAAGAAAACCTTGTGCTCCGGTGTTGGATGAATCCTGAGTCTTGTCAACTACTTACCAATGTCTGGGTTCACATTACTCTTGGGGGTCAATAGCTCCCCCAGACCTCAGCTGCAGCTTTTGTTTGCTCACTGAAGCATCAGTATCACTGAAGAGCAGCACTTGAGGCTGAATTACACATTCATATAAACAGCCCTGCTGACATACCCATCTGAGTGAAGGCCAAACCATCATGTTAGCAAGGAGCAATACTGAAAAGATGTTTCTTTGGGGGAAAAAAAGATCCTTGTAATCACAAGATTGTCTGCTTTCTGTCTTTCTCTTTCATATATTACAATGTATTAGTTGCATATTTATTTTATAATGTTCTTGTATTTTCTGCTGGAAGTATTCACTTCAGATTATCCACAAGATTACCCAATCACCTCATCACAATTGGTTTTTAACAAAAGCCTTTGGTTTCAATGGCCACCACATGCGAGGAGCAAGCAAGGCTTGCTGTTTGGCTTCCTGAGGTTGCAACAAAGCTTGTTCACACTTACTAGAAGATGCTTAAGTTACCCTGCCAAAACTAAGTTCAGCTACCCATTTAAAAACGTTTCCTTTATGAGTACAGTCATTTCTTGCATCTTGTAAAACAGAGAGCAGCATGCCATGTTCTGATGCAAGCTTGGATTTTCTGTTCTAGTGCCCAGTTGTGAGTATGGACTGTTGTGGTATTTTCTGTGCTTGTATTATTGAAACCTCACCTGTGAGTTGTTGCACGATTACTTCTCAGAATTCCTTTTCCTTAAAAATCTTCTCTTTCCAGTGTTAACTTTCATCAAAGAAAAAGAAAGAAGAAAAAAGTTGCAATTTTGACAGCAGAAGTAATTGCATTAGTTATGGAATTGAACAATATACCAACTTGGAGGAAAAGAGAAGGGCCCAGATACATGCATGAGCAAAGCAGAGGTGAATGTGCAGTAACTACACTGCTGATGCACTTTTACTTGTAGCTGTGCTTGCAGGAAGGTGCCTCTTCTACAGCACATAGGCTGGATCTGAGGCATAAAAATGATTCATCCAAAAGTTTCTGAAGTCCTTTATTAGTTTTGACAGCCTGCTTTCTGGTGCCTTCTTTTCATGCTCATGTATGTTTTCTCTACTTTGGCATCAAAACTGTGTCTGCCATTTAGCCTTTTTTGGGGAGTGGGGGGTGGTGTGCAGTGATCCTGCCCCTTACTCAGGGATTTCTTGTATTTTTGTCAAGAGTATTTGGGGTACTGCTCACTTACACTTTCCATTGGTTTACATGTACATAATCTTAAATGTGTTTAATTTACTTCCCAAAGGACCTCTGAAACATGTACTTTTAGTCTTAGTAAATCTCTGTAGGTTTGAGCATCAAGGAAAACAGGGAAAAAAAGACAAGGAAATAGCAGCTTTTGTGGAGCTCTCTTAAACATGTGCATGACCCCCATTGCTTTGGTATACATCTTCCTCCCATTTGGAGTAGGTTTAGATTGTTTTTATATTGTCCACTTTACTCTGTTTCCTGGAGACTCAAGCAATTTAGCACTGCAGAGGGACTGGATCTCTAGACTGACTCTATTAATTATTGTTCTCCCGAGAATCTACTTCTGCTTCGAAGAGAATGGCAATAGCAAAGAGATAAAAATCACTCTGGAAACATGCTAGTGCAATTATTACTTACACATCTGGCAAATCTGGGGACTGCTTCTTTTCCTAGAGGCTTCACAGAAGCATATTTGTTTTGCTATATTGTTACTTTTAATAAGAAAATCAGTCTTGGAGCCTGTAACTTCATAATTGCTTGAAATTGGAAAGTGATTTATTGGGAAGGAAAATACTTGAGAAGTTAGCAGAATTTGCCTTGGCCAATATTGCAGAATGTAAGACATTGGGGACCTCCTGAGCTGGGGATTCTTGCCCCTCACTGTTGCACACAGATGTGCATAATCTCTTAGATAAACACAGCACGGTCTGTGTCTCAGAAGTTGGATGGTTTTTTCACTTCACTCCTTCAACTGAGGGGCTTTTCCAGAGCCCTGTGACCAACTTTCCATGTTGACTTAAATTTATTCTTGGGGCAATGTGAGCTTTCAGTTGAAACTGCACTTTTGCTGGCCTGTTAGTTATCCAAGTTTTCCTTCCTTCATTTTGTTTTGCCTGTGGAAGGTATGCTGGCTCTGCTGTGAGGGACATCCTTACTCTGTGTCTCTGCCTAGAAACTGTCCTCTGCATTTGTTGCCTACTTCAGGGAGGAACTTCACACACAGTGGGGAAGAAAAATGTGAGAGCAGAGTGACAAAAGCTCATTTCATGGCCTGAAGTCAAAGGGAAAATGTCCTCTGTCATGATCCCTTCCTTCCTCATGCCAGCTATAAATGGAGCCCAAGCTTAGCAGCTGACATCAACATTGCAGTATTCTTCATTTAGATGAATACTGCCCTTGGCAACCTTTTCAGCTCATGGCTTTACTTTTTTCTTTGTATTTCCCATCTTTTAAATAGTTGCCTTAATCAACTTTATTCTGCACTTCCTTAGTTAGGAACAATCATCCTCCAGGGACTGTGATCCCCTGCCTCTGTAGGTGGAGGAGAGGAGGGAAGCCAAGGACATAGCTCATCTTTTTCACTCTGCTGGAGTTTCTCTTGAAGTGTGTTTGGTAATGGTCCTTGGTTTTGGGGACAGAAAAGGGAGAGGTGGAGTTGGGAGCTAGCAGACTGAAGATGCTGGGGCACAAAAAGGAGGAGAAATTGCCAAGCACTGATGAAGAGAGAAAGGACTAGATGAGGTGACCGTGCTGCTGTTGAGCCTGGCAGCCAGCCCGCAGCCCAAGCACTGATCCCTTGCAGCTGCTGCAGCCCCCTGGCTTCTGCCAGTATCTGTGGCAGGGCCCAGGGGTATAAAAACTCCTGGCACTGGGAGCAGCCACTGTGGAAGAAGCTCCTAGGTGTGTCCCTGCCACATTAAACCACAGTAGGTGAAGCAAGCATTCATTACAGTGGGCAAACCCTCTGCTCATGCAAACAGATCCCTTTTGTTTGCACCACTACTCCTGTGACAGTAACTCATTTTTGTAGCTTAATTTGGAGGAAACCTCCAACTTCTGTGTTTCACTGTCAGTGGTTGAGGATGCATTATCTGGGAAAAACACATGTCTGCCTGGAACTTGTATAGGTGTTTGACAAAGATGACCTCACCAACTGAAAAGAAGTAATGTGAACTTTTTTGGTCCTCTTCCTAACTAATTCACTTCAGTGGTACTATTCTTTCTGTTTTGCCAAACTTTTGAAAACAAAATATGTAAGACTAAAAAGTCAGAACAGTACATATTCTTTAAAGATAATCTATTATGAACTTTTTTTTTAAACTATAAATTCATAGTGGCTTTTTTCCTCTCTTACATGACTACTGTTAAGATTTAAAATCACTATCTTTGCTAAGCAGTCACCCTTTGTGCAGGCTTACCAGGGATATGTTGCATTTTCTGGGGGAAATGTAATCCATGCTTGTAGAATTTTATGGATGAGGTTACAATAAGTAAAGGTGTTTTTTTGCTTGTTGTGAATCTGAGTGGTGTAAAGGATGAACAGATCTATGTATGCCTCATTGTTTAAAGTGTAAGTGTGCCAGCTCTCTCCTACATAATTTTTCCCCAGGGCTGTAAAGTTTTAGTAGCACTTAGCAAAATGTTAAAAGAAAATATGTGCCAGTATGATTTTAAGGATAACATAAGGCATTTGGAAGTGGTGACTCATGCAAAGTGTTAATAAATACAACTGCACTCAAGTACTTAAAGCTGCCTTTGTTACACTACAAAGGTGAGAGGTGCTTCTGAAATGCCAAATTAAGAATAAATTGTCTTCAAACATGTCCATCTATAAACATGTGTCTAATAATGATAAAAATCTTTTTTTAGGTCAGACTGGCTAATTCTCTCACATTTTTTGATAAAAGAGATCCACAAACTTAAGAATTTTTAAAAACCATGGCAAAGTTTATGAATTTTTAATTTTTTAAAGTCATTCAGATTAGTTTAGAAATGGATTTTGGGTGAATTTTTAATGAAATACTTAACAATGTTAGTTGTGCTTCCCAGCCTAAACACAATGCCAGAATGGCCAGGGGGTGCTGGTAAAGGTTATCCCAGTCACTGGCTGCCTGAAAGGCCTCCTGGTTGATGGGATGGAGAAGTGCACAGGTCCCTGCTCCTTGTCCTGCTCTACCTTATCTGGGCAGGTTTGAGATGTGAGGTTTGAGATGTGAGGTGCAGTGAGGTGGTATTAGGGGTCTACTGTAGATGCCAAGTTCAGCTCTTGTGCAGAAGTCAACGTTGCTAGAGAAGGAAATCCTACTGGGAGATCCATATCTATGGGAAACTTTTAGTCCTTGGAGAAGATGCTATTAATAATGATAGGAAGGATATTTCTGGATGTAGTAGTCAACATATTTCTTCTCCTAATAGTTACTGAATGAAAAGATCACTCCATTTCAGGCTTGGCTTTGGTATGGAGGAATGACCTTATGGAAGAGCTGACTATGAAAACAGCTCTGGAACAAATGCTGACAACTTAACCAATTTCAAAGGGAATTTGGAAAAAAAATGCAGTGAATAAAGTTAAGGGAATTAATTAACTAAACTGAAGAGATCAGGGGACAGTTAATTTTCTTTTCTCCAGAAAACAAAGTCCCCAAACTGTCAGAACCACACATAAAGCATTCTGTAAGAAGTGCAAATGTACAATTAACTGCCTCAGAATAAAGGGTAAGCAGAGATCCTGCAAACAAAGAAGGCAAAGGCTTCTATGCAAATTATAAAAGGTCAAGCTGAGGTCTTTGTAGAGGAAGCTGATGCAAGTATGTCTTTCAGGACAAAATCAGTGACTGAAATGAATCCATGATGGATTGAGACAGTAGTATACCTTAAAAATAATATAGAAATTATCTCAAAATGAGATATTTTCTCCTTCACTCTCAATAGAGTGGTTATGTTGGAGGTGTTGTATTAAAGCCTGAAAAATAGAATCTCTGTTTAAAAAAACCCAAAAAAACCCAAAAACACCCAAATGTCTGATCTTCCCAGATCCTGGGAACCATATGATATCCATCCCTAGATTACAGTAATAATAGCACAAAGTCCTCTCCCTAGCAGTATTCATTGTTCTTCTAGAATATGTTACTTTCTCTACAAGATTTGTGTTGGCTGTGTTATCAGCTCAAAGTATTGTAGGGGCTGACACATAAACCTTAAAACCTGATCTCAAACATTTTTGACAGCTCCGTCCTTTTAGAGCTGCTCACATATGGCTGTAGAATAACATATATATAATCTGACTTGAATACCAGTAGATTTATTATTCTGACATTTATTGTGAGGAAGAGTTTAGAACTAGGAAGTAATTAAAAACAAGGAATAATGATGAATGGGAGAGGAAAATAAAACATAATTTTTACCATAGCCAGATTGTGCAGATTAATTTGATGGTTCTCCTTCATAATTGTTGCATTTCTGAAAAGTATAGTATTATTTTTTCCCTTTTTTTTTTCCTAACCACAAGTCTTGTATTTGATATTAGATTTCTGGTAGAGAAAGAAAAGTGTTTATAACATTGCAAAGAGCACTGATACAGTTTCTCTGGAAATATGAGTACATTTCCAGTGCCCAGTGTTCAAGAAAAATGAATTAATGTCTGGAGAAATTGTGTGAAAACAATTAAGGAAATAGAGGTATTCTCATCTTGAGGACTGAAGGAAAATAATATTGTTTAGCATAGTGAAAGGGAAGATGAGCAGGGTGCGATTATTGTCAATGATACGTCAAGGGAATAAACAGAAAAGAAAGAATTCTTTCCATTAAAGCACAGCTATGAATCATAACCTAGGCATAAATAAACTCAGGTTGGCAATTAGAAACTTATTCCAAAGAAGCAGGGTGTTTCTTGAATAACCTTTTAGTCAGCTGCTGCTCACCTTTCTCTTATCACATCCTCTCATAAGAAATGTTGACTGAAATAGGAAATACTTCTGCCCAGATATATTGGTTTTCACAGAACAAGTATTTTATATTAAAAAACATTGCATTGAAGAATTTGTGGTGGTTTTTGTGTGTAAGGAGTATTAGTGTTGCTTGTATCTGTTCAAAGGCTCATATTCCACATGGAATAAATGAAAAGTAGAGCTTTGAGTATCCATGGAGACAAAACATGCTGGAAGGCATGAAAACTGAAAAAGTTAGAAGATATTTTCATCTCTCAAATTTTTTATTATGGAATGTATTTATGATGGGGACAGATCCTATGTACCAATTGGTCTTCTGGGCTTTCAATACATTAATGTCGCAAAGACATGAAATGCAGAACTGAAGCCAGCAAAGATCAGTAATCAAATGCATTAGGAAAATGAAGATTGAACTTTACTTTCACTGGGGCAGAAAAAACCCCGTGTGATTTCAGTTGTTAATCCAATTCCATTTCCCCATTTTTCTTTTTTTTTTCCCCTTTTGTAGTGTAATTTTAAATTACTCTTATATAATTTACTCTAAGGTTTCTGCCAAGTGGCAGAAATGTCACTTGGCCATCCCTTCCCTGCTGGTGAGGAATGAGGTGGTGGGTTTGTCCCCCTGTGTCTGGGGACAGGGCACAGTTTGATTCTCGTAAAGGGACAGAGCAGAGCCCTGGGAAGCGCTAGCAACCCAGTCCAGCAAATATGTGAGGGTTGGGTTTGTTGTTTTTTTTTTCTTTTAAGACAGAAGCTATGCAGCCTTAAAAGGACTTGTTTAAATTTTTGTGTGTGTGTGCTGAGTATGTCAAGTTTGTAAGGAGCCAGCGATTCTTGCATCCTTTTAAAGTGAAAATTATAGAATGCTTCACATTCTGTTTGTCACCAAAATGCAGATTTCTATCCCTCACTACGAGTAGAATCATAAAAGTGATTTTAGTGAGAAACAGCATGAGGACTATTTTGATACTTTGCTATTTAAAAATGGGTCAGGAGGCCAGGATTTGCTGGCTTCCAACAACCTTGACATAGTGCGGTCAGAAGAAACCCCCTTTCCTCGCCTCCCCCTCCCCTGCAAATCTAAACAAGTCCTTTTAAGGCTATATGGGAAGGATGGCTGATAGCTATGGATATAGGTGCTATATAAATCATTAAAGAATAGGAGGAGTACTGGAATGAAATGGAAACCAGAAACAGCAGCAGAAGTGCAAAGCTCTGTAAAAGTTAGGTCCAGGTTTGATGTGCATCTGGGCTTCTTTACCTTCAAATTGTTTCAAGTGGTTGGGGAATGTGTGGTTTTTGTCTGTTGAACAAACCTACCTGAGCTAGGGTATCAAAGAAGCATCTGAAGAGTGTTTCACAAGCTCTCAGTTATTGGCTTCCATGAATTACTAAGGAGTACAGCAAAGGAGGCTTTTTGGATTTCAGCATATATGGTTTGCTAATGGGAGCTGAGTGGTGGAATACTCATTTTTTCAGTGTGCTTCCTTAGGTTACGGTTATTATGTAGAAGGTAAATCCTGTGAACCTTTGAACAAAGTGAGAAAGGGGATTGCTGCTTTGGGACAACTTTATTCTTTCCTATGTGCCTTGCATTTCTGCCTTTTCCCACATGGAGCTTTTGTAATTAAATTGGGCACTCCAGCTAATTTTCCTCCCACCAGGCACTGTGCTTCACTGCACTTACAATAACACATTTAACATTTAATGCCCTCTCCAGTGTGTGGTTTTGTTATGAAATGTATATTAGGTTGATGGTCAGGAGGTGCTTGGCTTTGCAAGCTGATAGAGCAATCTTTTCTTTTTCCTTTTCTAAACTGTATTAATTTGGGTATTAGAATGGGTTTAATGCAGTATCACTTAGATTAGCAAAACATTAAAATAATTCCTGTAAATCAAATCCTTTAATGCATCTTCTGATCTGTGAAACTTCTCTGGAATGGCCTTGGCTTAGCCAAGCTGCTCTCTAGTATGGGCAACAGGCTGTGATCTGGTTAGAAATAAATGCAGTGCAGTAAAGTCTATCCTCAAAAAATTCTTGGCATTGCTTCTATTATATGTAGAACTTCTAAAACATATTTGATTTCTGTGTGGCTTGTGGAGTACCTCTGTCTGCAAGACTGGTCCTAATCCCTTTAACATGAATGGGAGTTGTTTCTTCTCTCTCTGTTTCTTCCCCCCCAGATATTGCTGGTATGTCAGACACTCCAGCACAGCTTAAGCATTCCCAAGTGTCTGTCTGTTGTACATCTGAAAATAGCTTTATTACCAGACTTTGAATAGTGTCTCTTTAATTGGGCATTGTCTTCATTTGACACAGAGGGCAGAACAACCTTTCATATTTTAAAGTACTCCTCAGTATTTTTATTGACAGTAAATATTAGCATGCCTCAGCAGGATGCAGCCAAATCCAGTTGTGCATAAATGCTTGCTAACCTGGCAAGCTCATTTACCTCTGTTAGTAAAGAACATTAGGCATAAGGACTTGTGCTATCCTTTCATGTTGTCTTCTTAACACTGAGTCTACAGCTGATGCTGTTGTGACATCACTGAAAGTCACATGTCCCATTTGTCATGGAGTATGCAATTAGCTAGTTCTGCACATTTGAGTCTCATTCTGTGGGAAAATGTGCTCAGGAGATGCTGAGTTGGGATAGAGCTTTTGTCACAAAACATCCTGGCAAGAAGGCAAGACTTGATCAGGGCAGTGCTGTTCCTCAGTGAGTGTCAGCATCAGAGGGATGCCAGGATTTGTGGGTTTTGAATGGAGTTGACCATCAACAGCCTTGAGTCAAAATGGATGATAAGACTCTCCTATGGAGGAATTTCAAGGCAGTGAGACGAACAAAAACTCCTCAAAGGAGGAAATGATCTGACTTTATTGCTTTGTGACTTTAGAAAATGTCAGTTTTTATTCTGAGAATTGCTTTCTTTGGTTTGCATTAAGAGACCAGACTGTTTCCTTGGATTTCTTCCCTAGACCCACACTCTTGGGCAACTTCACATTTGCATTTAAATGTAAATTATTGGAGTGAGTCTCATCATTGGCATGAAATAGTAAAATAAAATTTAAGTGAGATGGATTTCTTTGAAACAAAAAAGGTTAGCTTATTACTGGCTTGTTAATTTAATGTAATTTGGTAATGAGTTACTCAGACAAATGTTTTTATTATGTTCTTTCTTACTTAATTTTTTTTGTTTGTTCTGTCAAGGAGAACTGCTTTTGGCTATGGTTTTCACTGGCCGCATGTAGATGAAATGTAAATGTGCAGCCAGCACGGTTTCATGTGCTGCATAATGAAAAAATGTGTGTTATCATTTTGAATTATGAAGAAATTTGTTTTCATAAACTTTTCAGTATTCTCTGGGGTGTAATTATTTAACATAATTGGTACTTTTTATTTCAATATACTAATTAGCTTTAGCATGTTAATATCTTTAAAAATTCAAGACTGGCAGTGAAGGCTTGGGGAAAATAGCATAATGTACTAATTTTGTTTAAGTATTATTTTGCCATTTATTCTCTCAGATGGTTGGTTAGCTATTGTGGATAAAAGTTTCTGTTTATCTGACAGAAGAAATTTTATGGAGTTGAAACAGTTTTATCTGCTTTTGTGAAGGAGGAAGAATGAAGGCAATGACTCTCTTAAGTCTCCTGATAAAACTTCAGTGACTTAACACTGCCAGTGTAAGAACCCCATATTTCTTTATAAGCATTCTTACTAGTTTCACAAGTACTAATATGACTTAACCTTTCTCTTTATTTTTTAAAGAATTAGAGAATAGTTAAGATTGGAAGAGTTCCTCTGGAGATCATATAGTCCAATGCTTTGTTTAGCTCAGGGTCAGCTATAGCAGCTTGCTGAGGCCTCTGTTCAGTTTTATTTTGGGCATATTCAGAGGCAGAGCCTGCACAGTCTGTGTGGGCATCCATGCCAATGTTGGACCACTCTCACTGTAGAAGTTTCTCCCTGTTTAGAATGGAATTTCACCCTCTGCCCACCATCTCTTGTCCTATGACTGGCCACCAAAGAGAAGAATCTGTACTTCCTTCCTCCTTCAGGTATTTCCACACCATAAGTGTTGCCTTGTCTCTCTTGCACTGGGGAGCCCAGAACTGAACCCCACAATCCGAGTGTGTCTCAGCCATGCTGAGCAGAGGGGAAGGATCCTTTCCCTTGACCTGCTGGTGACTCTTTGTCTAATAATGCAGCTTATGCAGCATGCAACACAGGAAGCTGATGGCCTTCTTTGCTGTGAGGGCACATTGCTGACTCCAGTTCAGAACCAGGGCCTCTTCCACAAAGTTGAATTCCAGCTATATTTGGCTCATATGCTGAGCAGTTCTTGCTTTGCACCCAAGTTTCCCTAGAGGTCTGGCAGGTCAGATGTGATGTGGGCCTGAAGGTGACCTTGTCATTAGGTTTGGGTACCTTTGTGCAGCTCGCCTGCCCGCTCCTGCAGGCAGCAGAGGCAGTCTACGTGCCCAACTCAAGCAGCATTTGACATCTGCAGCTGCCTTGGGAGCCTTATGATGGCAGCTGGACATGACTGCAGTGACCTGCTAGGGAGCATGGTCCCAGGCCTGGAATAATACCAAGTAGTCTGTTTGTTCCCACAGTGTGGACAAGAATACACGAGCCTGGTTCCGCACTGAGCTTTCTCTGTCACAGGTAACTTCGTATCTTACCTTACACAAAAATGTGAGCTAGTATCTGAAAGGTTTTAGGGCAGAGAGAAATGGTCTTATCCTCTAAAGCCAGTGTAGTTCTCTGGTTTTTACATACCCACTTTCCCCGAGTGGTTTGTAGATGCAAGCCTTCTTTCTTTGTAGTGTGAATCTTGCACTGACATGAGGGAAGAAGCTTGTAAACCAGCAAAGCTTTGTAATATTCAGCAGACATAGTACCTGTCACTACTTATAGTTTCCTATTTTAGTTATGCTGTGTTGCAGCTCACCCCTCCTCATGTTTTGATGTGTATGAAGTTAAGGAAGCTGCAGAGTTTTACACGTGGTTCAGGGCCAAGAAATCCAGCATGTGGAGCTAAAGACATCTTGTGAAACCTTCATCAAACAGGAATAATATTTTGAAATGAAAGTAAGAAAATCAAAGACCTCTAACATGGTAACTTTACACCACTTTTATAAAGTGCTTTTATAAAGGCATTGAATATTTTTTACCAGATGCAAAAATGCAGTTCTATCTTTCTGGATGCAGAAAAGTGTCTGAATGAGAATCTGGTTTTCCAGTTAGCACTTTTCTTCCTTTGAGTAAGGAAAGCTTAATGTCTGTACAATGCCAATATATGAAAGAATTAATTGCTTTATTAGGTGAACACTCAAAAGTACTGAGGCCTTGAATCTCAGCTTGAAGAGGAAATGTGATGTGAAAAGAACAGGTTTTTTGTTGTTGTTGTTTTTTGTATAACCTTGTATCAGTGATGAAAGTACCTAATACTACCTCTGTATTTGAAGCCAAAATACCTAAATGAGTATGAAACTCCTATTTAAAACATTTTCCCCTGGACTTGTACCAGTCCCCTCAGTACCAGTCAGTTAGCCAAATATTTCTGGTTTATAGTGTGAGGTGAATTGTCATCTCTTCACAGCTTTCCTCTGGACTGTACATGTATGCTCTCAGAGGTGCACCAGCACAAGGAATATATGCTGATGTAGAAATGATTCATTATTTAGGAGACCCCTTTTCTAACAGTGGCTATTTCTACTCAAGCTGAGCAGTATTCATCTTACATGATGTGCAGAAAGTTTAGGACTGAACTGCTAATACTTCTCAGTACTCCACAGAGGAATCCCTACAAGATCTGGACTGAAATAAGAACCTGTGTGCAAATCCTGATAAGTACATGGATATGTGAGGTGTTGGAGTAGGATAGTTCAGTTCTGCTCCCTTTTAAAGGTTTCTACTCTCACTGAATAGTTTTCCCCATTGCTGTCCTTTATGTGACGGGCAGATGTTTCTGATAAGCAAGCTTCCAGTTTCTGCTTAGTGTTAAAATACAAAATTTTTGGATACCTCACTTTCCACTTCTTTTTTTTACAGCTCTCTGTTACCTTAGCTCCATGGAGGTCATTGCAGCGCTTGCCAACTCTGATTGCATGCAAGACCCCTCAGTGTAGAGATTCTCTTCATGCTGAGGCAGCAGCCTTGGTAGCTCAAGTACTCATTTCAGCTCCCTTCTATTGCTTAGTGTTCATTGAACCTGCAGAAAGTCTTTCAAGAAGCTGTCTTCAGTTCATGAGGAATAACTCTGCACATATCATCCCTTCTATACATTAACCTGATCTGTTCTTTAATTCTTAGCAGCTAGGAATTAATCATAAGTCTGGATGTGAATGAGTGAGTTTCTGTTTGACTACCAGTGTCACATTGTTAATGTTTGGGAGGCATTAATGTGTTGTTATATTTTTAAATACAAATATCCCACTGGGTTTTTGGAAGCATACAGAGGTTGATTTGTTGCAGTACCAGTGTTCTCATGGAATTTGAAATGAGAAAGCTGCTAGATCTGTTCCTCTCTTCATCAGTGGAATGAAATGAATAATAAAAATGACACAATACTCTATCTTTACAATAGACTTTGTCTTCTCTTTTTCCCTGCTGCAGTTCCCTGAGTGTTTCACTCCAGATGACCAAGGCTGATGGCCATGTTCACAGAATCCTCTTAACCCTGGCAGTGTATGTGATTATTCTTATACTGCATATATTTATAACAGGATGAGGCTCAGTGTATTGCTCCATGAAAGAAAGACTGTTGTAATGTACATCAGTTAAATCATTCAGATGGTAGAAGCTGCTTCTTTCATATTTTTATCACATACTACTTTAGGATTTACCTCTGCTGGTAAAACAAAGAAGCAAGGCATGAATGAGGCCTTTGAGGGGCAGCAGCCAGCATGTGCTTTATGTGTGGTGAACAGCCAGGTATGTGCCTGTCTACTTCCATGTCACCTGTCATGGTACAAATGAGAGGAGTAGCTTCTTTCTGAGATGTTTCTCAGGTGGGATCTTAGCATAACAGAAGCCCCTTTTTGAGTGTTCAGTGACACTGTAAATTTTTGTTAGTGTAACTAACTGTGAGGTTTGAAATGGGGTGCTGAAAAAGGGAAGTGCTCTCTGCTTGTGCCCTTTCACCTTGGGTGAAGTCCAACATCTGTTGTCATGTAAGATAATCTTTACTTGTCCTTCAGGCTGCATGATGTTCTTTGTCAATTGGTATTTTTGTGTCTGCTTTTAACTGTGTTACTTAAAATATTCTTAGCCTCTAAACAACTCTATTCATGCTTCCATATTTTCTTCAGTAAAGGTGTTGGAACCCAGCCCTTTGTCATCTTCATATTAGATTTTGACAAGATGTCACTGGTGACTGTCAGGGTAGAGAATGAGGAGATTTGGTCACTTACAGAAGTTATCAAAGGATCCTTGTCATATTAGATTTTGCATGAACTGTCTCTTTCTGTGTTGTTTTGACTGAGTACCATGATAGTGTCCAGCAAGGATCTGCCTGTGGTGGCCTGCCCGGCCTGTGGGTGCCCTCCCTGCTAAGATGAAGGGGTGGTGCAACGTTGCACAGAGGAGGCACTCATGGAGGAAATGTGTGCTTGCTGTCCCACAAGGCTTGGGCTGTTGATGTAACTTGTTTATGCTGAGAGAAAACCTCTTATTACAGTCTAGTAGGGTGGCAAACCACAATCAAAACAGTTACATTTGTACGCCATGTGAAGAAGCTTGTTTAATCCTCGGGCAAGTTTCAGAGGTCAAGTCCTTTCATCCCATTGCCTCATCTTGGCAGAGGCCCAGTGCCAAGGAAGATTCCTGTCCTTTCCCTCTAATTCCTCCTCCAGACGATCTCCTCAGCCAGAGGAGACTCTGTCTTCCTTGGCTGTGTTTTCTCCCTGGACCTGGTGTATGCATGCACAGAGCAGCTGTGCTGGAAATGTGTATTGCTCAATCATTTTCTAAAACAGTTCTCGATGGTTGCCTTCAGACCCTTGGTCTTACCTTCTCCCCTTGCCTAAGCTGTAGAAATGAAAGTGTGTAGGGAGGCAGGGACAGTGAGTTTCCCCATGGATACCACCATGGGATGGCACTGCATACGAGTGGAGGTGAAAGGGCTGAAGTACACTGTTGCTTGGGTTTAAGGTGGAAAGAACAGGTAGAAAGTCAAGGAAAATGACAGACCATGGTGTATAAGGGAAAATGTCAGAAGTGCCTATAAATGTTTTTTTCTTCTGCCTGATTTTTCGGGTATGTGTGTTGCTCTGTAACTTGAAAAATGGGAGAAAACCTGTGGAAACTTGATTATATTCTAGCCCAGGATTTTTCATAAGCTGGGAAGCAGAAAGCATTGGCTCTTAAAAACCTGCCTCTTCTCAGAGCAGCTTCCATCCCAGTGGTGCACTTGGTTTGCCCAGTTATGTCCCTTGTGTATGTGGCATTCAAAATATTTACAGGAGCCGCTGCCTTGGAATGTCCCAGTTAGCTTTGGGGTGGTGGGGACGAGCAGCTGCGGTGGCCTCTGCTGTCCTCCTGGCAGGTGGGGTGCCTGCAGGGAGTCTTTGTCTCATCCTGAGCTTTGCTTTCCAAAGAGTTTATTTAACACTTGTCAGGTATTTATGATGTTAAAGCCAACTTTTGTGGGAAAGTCACATGAATTCATGCAAAGTAAGCTGTAGATGATTATGGCTGAAATGTTACCGACGACTCCGTTGCTCAAAAAGGTAAAGATTTATTCAAAGACAGGACACTGCTCACATTTCCCAGAAAACACATCATGAAGGAGCTAGATTTATGTTAAATGGGTTGGCACCAAGAAACAAGAAGCTCTTTTAGGCTTGGTCTCGAGAGATACGGAAAGTTCTTGTTACGCATTAAGTGTCTGGGGAACCTCTCACCTTTCAGGTGCTTAGAACTTTGCATGGTTGAACATCTGGAGACCTTTTTAAAGTTTGTTTTATTGACATATATTTGCCAACTTGTCTAGTACTTTCTTAAAGGAAAGAGACAGGAGCTAGTTAGCACATATGAAGAGACGTATTAGAAAATAAACTATAGTTATGTGGTTAAATGGTCTTTTAGCTTTTTTTTTTAAAAGGAAATTGCTTAAATTGCAGTGGCAGATTTCTTTGCTTCTCTCAGGATTATTTCTGCTGACATGCTGTACAACTTTTGAAATGTCAGGTTAGGGGAGAATCCTGGGGAAAAAGTGATTAAGCATTCTTAGTTGCTCTGAAGTATACCTAAAATGAAGTTCTATTGCATTATTTATTATATGAGAATATTTAATTTTTAGTCTCCTTCATTTGTGCAAGGTTAAAATAAATAACAGAAGCAAAGCATTTTAGAGGGGTTTGATGGACTCTGTTTCAGATAGATTTTTTTATCGTACGGATATGTTCTGATGCATTTTCCCTTACATGTAACATAAAAGGGTCAATTGTTAATTGCAGTAACATTCCTTTACATTTCTCTGACTATGTAAAGCAGCTATTAATGGAACAATATGTATCTGAAGGTGCCTTATGTAACAGCAAGACTTGAAACAGCTCTCCTGGATGATTTGCGTTACATCAAGATAAATGTTACATCAAGATAAATGTTAGTTTGTTGCATATCTAGGTTAAGAAATTTCTATGCATTACAAATGTATCACTCTTGCTCAGTGATACAGGAAAGTGGCTTGTTCCTTGGTCCCTGGAGGGTGACGTGGCTCACAGTCCTGCAGTTGCTGTGTGAGCTCAGTCTTCTCCTCTGTGATCTTACACAGAGTTCACCAGTGGCAGTGCTGCAGCAGCTGCCTCATCTGCCTGTGCTCCACGCTGAGGAGAAATCAGACAACTGCTCATGAATTTTGTTTGAGTAAGAATATTAGAAGCAGGGGAGGCAGCGTAGCAGTGGGATTTGTACTATTTTCAAAGTAACTGTCCTTTTCTGCTAATGCATTTCTAGGATATAGTATGGATGTAAAAACAAGTGAAGAGGAAGACACACCGAAGAGAGTCAAGAACTCATTAAGAGGAGGAAATGGAGAAAGGAGAATGCAGAGCTCATCCAGGCAGATGAGATGGATTAGAAGACAAATAGGGACAGTATCAGTGCAGGGCAGGTCAAATGACTCCTGAGAAAGATCTCTAATAATAATAATAAGCAGTGGAGCGAATAGATCATGTTTTGATACGTGACCAGGCAATTTTGTAGATCAAGAAGTCAGTCTTTATTGAATGAAAGAAGTGAGTAATGGCTGACTTTGGTGCAAAAGAAATTGAATTATATTTTTAATCTTTATCTGCCATGAAAGCAGTCTCCTGGAGCATCAGCATTAAAGAGAAAATCCTGAATGACTGAATTCAGTGTGTGTAGACCCACTGACTTCAGCACTCTGTTTCTACTCTTAAGCTTTCAGTGTCTTACTAAACAAACTGGCAGCTTGAAATATACCTGAAGAGCTCTTTTTAAAAGTTTGCATTTTAAGATATGGACCTATATAAAGATTGTTTCTGTAACATTTACAATTCTAAGCTTTCTGATTCATTATGTAAAATTGGGGTCAAAGAAATTTCAGAACATTTTGTTTTAACAGAGAATAATGGCATTATAACAAGTCTTAAATTTTAGTTGTCCTAACTTGGTATGTTTGACTTCTTTGAGGTGGAATCTCCCACCCCGGGGCCAAATCTAATACAACAGTAGAATTTGGTGTCCTTTTCTTTTACTGACTGTTTTGTGGGATGTTATTTCACCTTTCAGTGGTTTAAGTTTCCCTATATTTCCATTGGTTCTGAGAATGTCTGTCTGATAGTTGTACTTATTTTATTTATTAGGGATCAACAGCTGGCTTCATTCCTATTTTTGTAGATGTTGCCTGTGAGAGATGTGTATTAGAAACTTCAGTACAAAAAAATAAAATAAAAGCTTATTAATACCTAGCTATTAATAAGCTTTTATTTTATTTTTTTGTACTGAAGTTTCTAATAGGTCATAGCTTGGAGATGGCTTTCTTTGTCTGTACCAAACTCAACAGCAACCAAAAAGAAAACCCCTCTAACAACAGAAAACTAAGGATATTTTAAACCACAGTGAGATATAGAAGAAAGATGGAAAAAGCTGTTAGTAACTTTCATTCCATCCTTTTGTCTTACATCACTTATCATTGTGTAACAAGTGGAAAAACTCCTTGAGTTTCTTTGAAAGAGAAAAGAGTTGCGTATTTTATGGTGGCATTCTTCAAATGTATTTTACCTCTGTGCTTTTATTACAAATTTTCAGCTGAGCTGTGAAGTGGAGCAACTGACCTAACATGCAAGATATATATAGAGAGGGAAAACATCTAAATCATATTTTATGTCTTTCTACAACGTTTCTGTCTGGTCAAATATAATAAAGTAGCAGGAAGTTGGAAATAGAATTCATAATAGGAGGACTTGGCTTTAAAAACTTGAAATATTTGTCCTTAATAATTTGCCTTTCTTCCTTGCCAATACAATTATTTTCAATAATCTCAGTTCCTTTTCAAATATTGTATTGTGAAAAGGCAATTACTGAAAGACCTAAGCTGGTACAGAAAAACTAGTCAGTCCAAACTGATAATTTCTTTCAGGGACACAGTAAAAAATTTGTTTTGAATTGTAAATAGTTCCCACGTGTATAAATAATTATAGACAAAAATCATTCAAAATTTAACTTTAATGTCACACTAATACAGAACAAATTAGAAACTCAGCTGAGTAGCTGTTTGGGAAATAATTTTAAGATGAATAAATAACAATCTGTGAAGTGTTCTGTGTAGTTTAATTGATTCCTTCTTGTTTTGCAAGTGGTTAAGCTTTGGTGTTTTTTACCTGGCTCTACAAGAGGCATTTTTGAGTCTCCTACCTTGCTGTCCCATATGTTTTATGAAGACAGTAAACACATTTTCAGTGCTCAGCTGTGTCCTGCCCATCCTTCCTTCAAATCCACGGGAGTGTGGCTGCAATCCTGCAGGGTGTGGCTGTGAGCGTTCTGCTGCTCCTGCTTGTCCCTGCTGCAGGTCCTGCGTGGGTTCTCCTGTGCTGAGGAGGCTGAGCTGGCACAGGGCTGCTGTGGCACGGGGCTCTCCTGGCACTACTTGGAGATGAGGACAGCTGGGACACATCTGCACATCTGCCACTGCACATCTGCACATCTGCTGCTGCACATCTGCACACCTGCTGCTGCACGCCTGCTGCTGCACACCTGCTGCCGCACACCTGCTGCCGCACACCTGCTGCTGCACACCTGCTGCTGCACGCCTGCTGCTCCGTGGGGCTGGGCTCCAGGAGCTCCCGCCCAGCGCGCTGCTGGTGGTGGAAGTGCCCGGCTGTGACTCCTTCACCTTGCAGTGCCCAGCAGGAGCTCCTGCTCTGCAGGCACGGGGGGTTTCAGTGTGAAGCATCAGAAGGGACTGTTCTTTTTGCACACGTGGTTTTTTCCCTGTTGGTAGCAGCGCTGGCTTTTACAGAGGCAGTGAGAGCTGAGTGGGGTCAGTGCTTCCAACAGAGCTGGGGTTTTGCCTTTGAAAAGAGACATTTGGCTCAGACATAAGAAGTGGTGGAGATTCAGGTGCTGCTGGTGGCTTTCTGCCTCTCTCACTCTTCCAGCTCACCAAGGGTGTTTCCTACTCTTCATGGCTTATTGGGCTCTCTTTTATACTTGTCACCACCTAAGGTATCTATTTATAACTCTTAAGTGTGTAAACATTGCCACAGAGTTTATTAGCCTATCTTCTGTTTTGCTGCTGATGTGCTTCTAAGATACTTTTTCCAAGGACTATTATATTAAATTATAAATAATTAAATAATTGTTTAAAAATGCTCTGACTCAAAATTATTCTACACATGAGAACTAATTCAGGGATTTTTTTTTTTTTGGTAAATGACAAATATTTTCCTTAACAATTTAAAACTGTGAATGACCAGAGGGTCTTCAAGCAAATTAATCAGGGTGAAAGTAGTAAAACCAGCCCTGCTCAGGCTTTTTTCCTGCCTTCTGTGTGGGAAACATGACGTTTTCCCCTGATAGTGGGAATGTTTTCTTCTGCAGGCCTGAGTCACTTGTGAGGAATGCTAAGATTAATGCACAAGATTAATTTTCTCACTGCTGCCTTCTCCACTGCAGAAATGGAATTTTGCTTTCATTTGAACTTTTCTTTCATTTACAGCAAAATTTCAGGTACTCTGAACATCTTTTTTCTGTACAAATTCAAACCCACTTTTGTTCTGTAAAATCTATAAATTTTTTCCTTGCCTTTAAGTGACCATGAGCACAGAAGTCCATGCATGTTCTCTTTTAGACTTAGCTTATTTTAGAGTGTAGTGATTAATCTTTGCTCTGCATTTTATTCAGTTCTGCAATTTACAGAAAACCCTCTGTTCCCACAGAGCTGTGATTAGTTTTTGCTTTATCAGTTCCCTAGATGTATAGTATCAGTTCACTTCAGTTTTTTTCCATTTTCAACATAATATTAATTCTACCTAATCTATAGCAACAGATGTTCTGAAATGGCATTTATATTTATATTGGATTCTCTAAGAGAGATTACTGTTGCTGTCATCTTTCTTAATTAAGCGTTAACAATTATTGAAAGAATTAGTTTTAAATACTAAAATTGATAAAGGATGTCTTCCCAAGTAGCTCCAGAGTAAGCACTCCTGTCTATACATTGAATCTCATCAAAGGCCGGGTTTTAAAGCACATTAGTTTCATTTTGACATGCATTGCATAAGTTCCCATTGAATTTGAGCAAAAAGACTTAAATAAATGCATGTTAAAGTAATTTTAGGAAAAGCAGTAGTAGAAGAATGAGTTCATGTTCCCATGGCCAATGCATAAATTAATATATTATATAATATTCAGATTTAACACGTGTAGTTGAAAGGTGTCATAAGTGGAAGGAGTGCAATTCACCTTTTCTCAGTAGTTTGTAAATAACAAAATGTTCTGTGTGCTCTCCCTGAAGGAGCAGGAGCAAAGCTCCAGGTATCTTTCTTTGGGCCAGGCGTTAGTTCCAGCACTAACTGTGCAGCTCTGTGCTGCACCAAGCCCTGCGATCCCTTTCCAGACTGCAGGGGAAATTCCTCAATCTGCTCCCTGCCCTCCCTGTGCCCCCGTGCTGCCCACAGAGGAGGGATAGAAGGTGGCCTGGAGGTGATAACACTGGCTGTGGACCCCACAGTATCTTTATGTCTCTTGTTTGGTTAATAGGAAGTCAGTCTGGAGAACATTTGGGAAGAAATGGAGATGCTTCAGATAAGTGTGTGTGTAACCTGGTGTGGTCACGTGCAGGTACCACTGCTGTGTGCCCTGTGTGCCTGCTGGTGCAAGTCAGCTGTGTTCTCTTTGAGGTTCATAAAGTTGGAGAAGTAATTATTCTAGTTAAGACTACAAAACAACAACAACAACAACAAAAAAACCCTTAAACATAATTTCCATTTTAGATAGATTGCTTTCTCAGAGAGGTTTATTGACACAAAGATGTATAAAATCCTATTCCACGGATGTAACTGAAATTTCTGCCTTGTTCTTCATTTAGGTCTAGACCTTTACTCGGGGTTTCTTGTATTGTTAAGGGACAGAGATTACCTTGTAGCAAATGCCCTGTTCTTGTCATTCAAGGGATGTGGTTCTCCACTGTGATGTAATCATAGAGGTGGAAAAAAAGGTAACATTAAAACTCTTGAAATTCTGTCTTCTCAGTCAATTAGAAGACATAATTAGTAATTGAAAAGGTAATTAAAATTTGAGAGGCTGCCAAACTTTGTATATCACTTTTTTTTTTTTTAAATCGTGAATAGTGCCTTATTTTTTGAAATTATTTGTGACCCTTTTGGCCTTTTTTTCTTTCTCACCTTCCTGCATCTGATTGGATTTCCATTCAATTGAATTTCAATTCTCCTCATTTTCTAAAGCACTGAATTTTTCTTTGCCTGCTGCCAACATAATATTTCATTCTGTGTTCTTCTTGTTTACATTTGCTGCTTTTCTTCCATAGGTTTCTGACACTGTTGATTTCCTGCTCGGTCCCATATTGGCTACTCATTAACTTCCTTTGAATTGTTCCCTTTGGGTATTTAATGCTTGCTTCTACAATTTTTCATGCTCCTTTTTTGTTCCTTTCTTATTATACCACCATCAAGACTGGTCATTATTCCTATTTACCAACATAACTTTCTGGGATTCTTATATCATTACATGGAAACAAAAGCAAATGTGTATTTGGGTGTACCTAACAGGGTTAGAAATTAATTAGAAGTGTAGAAGATAAAACCTTCCTCTTGTCTCAAAGACTCAAATTTAATGAGCTTTCTATTTAGATAGTCTTGAAATTTCTGATTTTCCATATTCAGATCAGCCTCTTTCTATTTTCTCCATATCACTGGAGAACTTAGTTTAGAACTTGTTCTCTGATCTGTGAAAAAATTCAGATAACATGGATGAAAATTCACATTTAGTCTAAATGGGAGGAAAATTTATGTCAGTAGGACTTACTGAAAATATCTGAAGCATCACACAGATTAATAATAAGCCAACATGTCAGGTTAAACTGGAGAGGGAAACAGATTGAATCACTGACTGCAGAAGACTTTCTGAGCATCTTGCTGAGGCCTTTTCCAAAGACATTTGGTTTGGTTTTTTATGCTGTGTGTTAGGGTTTTTTATGGTGTGTTCAGTATGTTTCTAAACAGACAAGAAAGAGGAATCAGAGTCATAAGATCAGAGAAATGTGCTTGAAGTTTAGCACTCTTCACACTGTGTCCTGGCCTGTCTGAGAGCAGTTGCTGGGAAGCATCTGGAGAGGAGAAGGGATTAAGGATCCCTGGATGTTGAAGGATGCGCTCATACTTGGGCAGTGATCAGCAGGGTGTGGTCTGCATCTGAGACTGGTGGTGGGCTTCTATTCCTGCCTCTACAAATGTTTTCCTGCTGACTTTAAACAGTTTCCTTGGGGCTAAATTAAAATAGGGAGGGAAGTGTCAAACTGCAAAGTTGTAACAGACGTTTGAAATGCTTGGCTTTTTCTGGAGGGGAAACGACAGCCTTGAATGTGTGCCTGAGCTCCCTGTGCAGTGACAAGGACTCAGCAGGTGCTGCATCACAGACCTGCCAGCCAGGCTGGGCTGCACAGATAACTGGGTTTGCTCTTCTCCAGCATGGTCTGGAGGGAGGTTCAATGCCAGTTCCTTGGAAGAGCTACAAGCCACTAGGTTAGAGAATAGCCTAAAATCAGGAATCTCTGTATCTCTGTGTTGCTCTGGTTGATTATGTTGGTGGGTTTTGTTGTTTTTTTTTTCACTAGCAGTGACATCTGATTTCTGGGTTTGATTTGAAAGTTTGGGGGTTTTTTTCCTTCACCCTTTTTTTTTTGTTTTTGTTCTTTGTTGGTTTTTTTTTTCAGAAATAATTTTCCCATATTTGCATAGTGTTCTGGCCATGAGGATTTTTTTTTCTTTTTTTTTTCAGTATAGTCTATTTCCATGTTTTTGAATGAAAATCGCAGTCTCTTTGTCCTGTAAGCACGTGGCCTTTCACATGTACCTCTGGGAGACCACCTCCTGTACTTTTTGCCTTTTTAGTCAGAAATGGACTATGTGGACCTCAGTGTGGTGTGGTGGGGCTGAGGTGTGGAGACCACACATTTTACTGGTTGTGCCAGAAGGGCTGGTCTAAAGTTAAACACCCATGTACAGTCCCTGTGTTAAGCGTGGGGCACCAATCCCTTGTTTTGGTTTTCTCAGCTGTAAACTGGACTGATTGTTGAGAGCTGGGTACTTCACAGAAATATGGATTGGTCCCCTATGCTGCTCCGGATTCAATAAGCTGTATATGTTCTTAAAAACATAGATTGCAAGCTGATCATGTGTGATTTGTTCTTATTAGTCACAACTCTCAGATGTTGTGAGTCATTATTCCTACTTATTTCTAACACTGCACAAAAGAGAGCAAAGATGTTCATTTTAAAAGTAAAATCAAGCAGTCATTTTTTATGTTCCCAAAATCTACCAAAAACCAAAGGCTTGCCTTCTGATTTTTTTTTTCTTCATAGGATCTTATGTAACAACCAAAGTGATAGTCCTTAGGCTGAACTTTTGTACATTATTAATATGACTTTTCAAGATCTTGCACACTTTTGCACATCAGACAACAATAGCATGGCACTGGGACTATCAGTAGCAATTTGGATCACTTTATCACCAGTCTTTCTTTTTACTTATTACATAAAATCTTTACTCAGAGGATGTACAGTTATTCTTCAGGGACATTTGCATTTTAGGATGTCTCTAACCCTTTCTATGGAGAGCAATTTTTTCAAAAATGTCAAAATACTGTGAAAAAGCCTAGTCACCAAAAATTAGAATGTCTCTGTCTTTCTTTCTTTATAAAAGTAGTAACTGAATCTGTAAGATAAAACCTTCAGGAGCCTCATGAGAAGTTCTGAACCTTAGCCCAGCTCTGTTTTAAAACAGGCTTTTCTTGTGTCCAGCATTTTTGCCAGTTAAGACATTAGGAGAACCTCCATAAACAAGGTGTGAAAGCAGAACAAACGTGTGGTCCTGCTCCAGCTAACATTTACTGAAAGATTGATGTGAGCTTCCTTTAGGGCAAAGTTGTCTTCCTGTGCATTCACAACAGAGAGAGAGGAGTGGTATTGGGTCTGTACTCGGGTTCTGTAGCTATTCCACCCTGCCAGGTCCCATTTAACTCTTTTCTCACTGCCTAACTTGGTTTACTAACATTGCTAGGGATCCCTTTGAATGTGGCATCATGGACAGTTTAGGATTCTACTTTCTAGAGTTTTGTTTTCTTGAATGGTGCACAAGCAGACCCAAGTGTCTCAGAAGTGAGTATTGCTTCGGGGTACCTCAGATTTTGCATGACAAAGTCAAGTTACTGATTTTTTTTCAAAGGACAAGGGCACAGCATCAATCTTCCTCAAAAAGCTTCTCAAAGTGAGTGGTTGTGACCTAAGTTTGAAGCTGTATATTTGTACAAAAAGCCATACTGCCATGTCACAGAGGGTGAGATTATCACTGTGCTCATCCTGGGGGTCTTGCTCCCTGTCAAGATTTGGGAGAGGGAATACCAGAAGCAAGACATGATCTGTCCAAAGCAGCAAGGTCTTCTGTTGTGTGAGGAACAAGGGCAGACTGAAGCTCTGAAGTCATGCAAGCATTTTCTCTAGGGGAGTATAAATGTCTGATATGACAGAACCCAGTGTTTAATCAGACTCTTTTAAATGCATCTTCCCAGAAGAAAATCTGACCATTTTCTTCTTAAGTTTGCAAGACATAGGCAGGATTTACGTAAGTATTGTTATTATTTACAGTGATAATGTTTGTGTTAAATATCTTCCAGCAATGAGTGAGGAGCTAAATTTAAATCCTTGCCTGGTTTTGTGTGTCACACATTGTTTCATTTTAAACCTATTTGTCAGGTAAGTGTTGATCTGAGCAGAACAAGTCTCTTGCTCAGAGCAGCCCTGCTCATGCTAAAGCTGTGCCTTAGCTTCCAGAAATGCAATGTAATTGAATGCCAATAGAAATTGTTAACTTGGCAGTAGCTCAAGCAATATATTGCATTGAGGCTTTCATTTCTTTTATGCCAAGGTAATGTTAGAGCAGCAATTGATTTATCCTGAATTTACAGGATTGTGACAGACCATAATCTAGTTCTGGACATTGGGATACTTCCCTAAAAATAGGAGGAGTGTAATTTACTTTTTTGTAGTCATACTGTTGTTTTTTTTATTGCTGATAGAATATTGTTTATGTGTAATTCTGGGTATAGTGCTGTGTGAGAGAGGATAGTTAGTATTGTATAGAGTTAAGAATACTAGAAACGCAAAAAACCTGAGTCCAGTTTATTAAGAATGTAGAGCAGTATGGCAAACATAGTGTGAATAGGAAAATTCCCTACTTTGTGGATTCAAGTAGCATGTATATATTTCCAAACATGAATGTGGAATTCAATGTGTTTTTTTTTTTTTTTAATAAGAAACTAAATCCTCTAATTCTGAAACTTCCTTTTGGGGCTAGTAGGACTTTTTCTTACTATTTTCTTCTTTTTCTTCAAACCTGCTTATCCCCAATGTTTAGTTGTAGTCTTGAATCTAAACAGTGCACTCTGGATGTTTTTTACTTGGATTTTGTGTTGATGAATAAAAACTCATGGCACACCCTGTGAGAAGCAAACAGAAAATTAAATATCTCAACCTGAAGTGTAAGTTGTTTGTTTAAGATTGTGATCATCATCCTCTTGATTAAGCTGTAAGGATTTTCATTTTAATGCACGTACCAGGTGGTAAATCATGTGAATGTTTTACATGTGAAAATCTTTACAGTGGTGCTTATTCATTTCAAGCCACAGGAAGTTCCATGCTACTCAGCTGCTTCTCTTCCAAAAGATTCAGCAGCCCTTCTCTGTAAAAGTTCAGTGCTAGGAACAATAAATTTAAATTCATCAGCTTCATTGTGCAAAACTGTACAGA
Source organism: Cisticola juncidis (assembly GCA_013400215.1). Taxonomy (NCBI): domain Eukaryota; kingdom Metazoa; phylum Chordata; class Aves; order Passeriformes; family Cisticolidae; genus Cisticola; species Cisticola juncidis. The sequence continues at coordinate 1,103,171 of VXBR01009749.1, read as the reverse complement.
TACAGCAGTTAAAAGATTATGATAGCGCTGAGCAATTTGGTCCTCATTTGCTTAACTGAGGCTGGGATTCAGACTTCATGTTCTGAGTGCCTTTCAATCTGGTGTATATATGATTAATGTTGGTGAGTCACTTCTGATGGGAATTTTCGCTTTTTCTCACATTGCAAGATAGGGAGACTTTCTGCTCCTCCCACCACCACTTCAAAAGCACTGTGGAAGACAGAAAGGAGGAGATGATTTTTCATATTTTCAGAATTGCACTCTGTTAAAGGGACTGAGGAGATAGCCAGTCCCTTTGGCATTTGCTGCACAGATATCTGCAAACCGACTGGGACAGCTGGGATTGGGATAAAGATGTAAGTAGATTGTTATGCACTTGAGAAACGTTCTTACTGCTTGCTTAAATTCAGAATTTAGGTGGAAAGACTAGACTAGAAAAAATGGGAAGGAGAATTTGGGAAGGAAGTTATTCTGTAGGTGCACAAAGTCAAATCATGATCTGAATCCTTTAAGGGTTCATGGTGGGAATTGTTGGAGCTCTGGAGATCTGCTTATTCCTGTCAGAAGTAAATAAATAAATTCTCTTGGGGAGAATATAATGCTTCATTAACACAGATTGGCTCAAAAAACCTCTCTGTAGCTGACTGTAAAATAATGTAGGCATGTCTACATAACTTTCCCTGTGATTTTATGAAAGTGCTTTTCCTCTGTTTCTGTATGTGTACCTCTGCATAAAGAATGCAATACATAGATTGATTGTGAGACTCAGTACCACAAAATTAATGAGATAGGACAGAATGTCTTCCATATTGAGGAATTTTAAGGGGCTCCACCTGTATCTAGAGAACAGATATTTGGAAATGCTGAGGTACATAAATGTATTGGAAGTCCTCAGTGATATTTTACAGTGTTTAAACCAAGTTAATAGCTGCTGATTGCAACAAGGGCTTAAGCAACTGACTCACTTTTGGTTTAGAGAGCCCTGCAAGGCCTCCGTGTGTAATTTTAGACCTCTAGATAATGTCAAAATATGGTCTGATACTTCAAGGAGTATGCTTCAGCTAAAATTTGAAGTCTACCTGGCCTTACTTCTGACACTGAGGACAGACCTTTTGAGCTTGTGTCTTGTGGATTTTGTGTCCAAATCGTTTTATGGACCTGCAGCTCTACAGTAGGACAGGAGAAGAACACTTGAAGCAAACCACTGCTACTGTAGACAACTATGTCAGATAATTCTTGTTGTTATGGTTGTGATGTTCACTACAAATAACATTACTGACTGTTTGGTGACCTCCAGGAATTTATTCTTCTATCTTCTGTCTACTACCTTTTGGACTTTGGTATTTCCAGACTGACTCAGCAGAAAGCATATGGCTACAGTGAGTATCAATGCCAATTACTGTGACATTTATAATTGTACTCTTAGTTTGGATTCACATTATTGTGGGATATACAAGATTAATTAATTCTGTCATGGATTCTGCATTCTGCAGTAACATTCTATTCGTATTGCTAGCAGGTTGGAAAAGAAATTTATCTATGGAGAAAAGAAATTTTGTCTAATACATGCACTAATAACACTTTAGAAAGTGAATTCCATGAAAACAAAGATTTGAGTAATTCATTGTAAAGATTGATACTTTCCCTTCTTTCCCCTCTGTTCCTCACAGACTTTGGAGTTCTCTTTGCTTTGCAGACATATAATGACATGCTCTGACTGACTTAAAAGGCTTGCCCTTGGCTTGGAGCAGAAAGGATGAGTGCTTTGGTAGTGAAACAGAGCTTTATGAAGATAGAAAATGAAAAGATTTTATAGTGTTTTCATTACTTCTAACTTTTGTTTCCAGTATTTTCTGCAGTATTTTTTCTTTTCTGAAGAAATCTATAGCTTCCATTCAAGTTCCTTTGCCCTGCTGGTTTTTGTGACTCATTATTCATTAAAAATCTATTACTACTAACAGAAGATGCTCAGGTCAAGCTCCTGGCTGCTATAAAATGCACACTAAATACTCAACGTGAGTTCTGGTGGGCACTTCACTGACCCAGCAAGTAAGGATACTCTCAGGAACCCTGCAGAGAATTGCTCAATATTCTCTAAGACTGCAGACTCCAAATTCAGACAGTATGTACAGGATGGCTCTCTGGAAAGATTTTTAAAAAGGCAAGATCAGAGCAAATGTCAGGAGTGGGTAAAGAAAAGCAGAGCTGTGTATGTGTGGATGAGGAGGAGGGTGCTTCTCCTGTACTCTGACCTTATTTTTTCCCTTCTCTGTATGGTTTATTCCCCATTCCCCATGCATCTCTTTCATGCAAGGTTTCAAGGGACCCTCTGTTGTACTCTGGAATAGTTTGTGGCTCAGGAGGAGCCAGATTCCAATGGCCTTACCAGGAATCAGCCAGCACAGGGCAAACTCTGCACCAGGTCTGCACTGTGGGCTGCCATCCTTGAATCTCCAAATCTTGCCATGAGCCTGATGAAGGTGGTCCAGCTGACTGTTTTCTGGTGGCATTGTAAGCTCAAGTTCCCCCCAGTACATGCAAAAATACACCTCTTTGATCACACACTGGGACTGTAACACCCACTAACTACTGTGACAGGAACTTTCTAAATGCTCCGTGTAGAACATATTTTTATTATTCCGAAGAGGGTTCAGAAAAATTACTTGGTACATTTCCATCTCTGGATTCCCTTTTCTCCAGGCAGTTTGAACCTATGTACAGACACTTTTGTTTTCAAAGTTTACCTTTTCAAATCTGCATATCATCTGAATTGATAAAGGAGATACATCTTTCTGCCTTTTTTTTCCATCACCCTACAATATCACAGATACTATACAAGGAACACTGAGAAAGAAATGAAAACAGGAAGATGGAATAGCAGAGCTGGTTTTGTAGTCCCTTTCAAAGCTCAGAGCCAGGTCTGTTTTCATCATGGCTGTTACTTCCAGGATTATGGATTATCATAATCAAGAATGGATTATGATACACAGTAAATGGTCAGTGTGCAACAGTTAAAAATAACTAAGTGATGCCATCTGCTGTCTTAAAATCTTACTTAGTATTACATCTGACTGAATTGTTATCCTAAGTGGAAGCTGCCTACACTGAGTATAATGTCAGAGCCATGACATGTTACCTTGATGTGTGTCAAAATTAGGCAATATAAATATTGATTGTGATTAAATATAGTAGACTATAGAATGTCAGAAGGAAAGGTGGTACTAGTGTCAATCCAAAACAATTCCTTGGTGAACTTACTTTGCAAATAATTGGAGGGAGTTTTTTCCAGACTGTTTTGGTTTTTTTATTTCTGAGAGGAAGTAGAATCTTGTGGAATAGAGGGGAGACTGGAAGAAGGTGGCACACCATCCCATTAAAGTGTATGTTTATTAAAATGTATATTTTATGTGGTGAAATTCTTCCCATTATTTCTATATTTAGTGTAAGTTATCCATAATCACTTTTAGGTGCTCTATCTACAGCCCTTTTAGGTGCTTTTTTTTTTTTTTTTTT
>VXBR01009749.1:1033132-1099632 GCA_013400215.1 Cisticola juncidis | reverse complement strand
TTTTTTTTTTTTTTTTTTTTTTAGGAAAGAGTTAACCTGACCATGGTCCTCAAAGAAGTTGAGAACCACATTTCTGTAAAGACGTGTTGCTCAAAGAGAAGTCACTTATTGTCTCAGATCATAACATTTAACAGTTGAATATACATTCAACTCAGCTAAATGTGAAGTGAAGTTGACTATGGACTACTGTGCTCAGTATTGAAATGGTATCTCATTCAGAGAATATCAAATGGTTACTTATTTCATGGATGTGTGTGTGTGTTTGGTTGCTTGGGGGATTTACAAGCAAGAGTTGAGGATGTATTTTGTTCACATGCAGTTATGCCAGATTGCAGTTCACAGGTTGCCATTTAATTTGATCTGAAATGCAGTCAACAGTGTTTAGCAGGTATAAAGAGTTACAGAACCAGAGAGATGGGATTTAATGCTTTCTGCTTTTCTTCTTTGCTGCTTTTTGTAATGGTATGTAAAGCACTGACATAATCTCCATTTCCTACACTTTTTTTTCATCATATTGAAAATAATCTGAATTCTGTGAAGGTAGCTATCACTATTGCACTGTTGTAATTTCATATTCTGAATGGATGTGCCTTGTTTAATGAGGTATGAGTAAGGATATGTTTGCACATAAACTTATGCATAACCACAGTCTGATAATGAAGTGTGTAATTTTTTGTGGATGTTTGGGCTTTTAAATTTTATTTATATGATAATTTATTATTATTATAATAATTAATTTAATTATTTTGATAATAATTAATTTAAATTAATTATTATCAATCCTGCAGTGATGTGTATTTCTGCTTGTATTTTTAAAAGATACACAATCCATGCTTAGGATTTTGCGTAGTTTAATTGTCATAGCAAACTTATTCAGTATATAAATATTCATTTCCAGATGTAGTGCACTAGAACTGCTCTCCTATTTGAGCATTATAAATAACAGAAATCGTAATTTGGTTCCTTGCTCTACTATGTGAGCATATCTGTAAAATTCACAAATGACCAAACCAACAGTAAATTAATTCTGCAGTTAATCCCTCAAAGGGTTTTGCTTTCCAGCTGGCTTTTTATTAAGGAGATCTGCAAATCATGCTTTGACAGAGAGAAAGCTGTGCATGTATTTACATGTTTCTCATAGCTTGCCATACCTCTTTCAAACTTCTGTAAAATTCTTTTGCAGCCAAACTGTCCAATCTGAAGCATTAAGAAGTCATGAGATGGTTTGAAAAATATAGAGATAGATTTTAAAAAATATGTACTTGGTGACCCTTTTGATTTTTGTTTTCTAAACATTCAGATGTTTCCAAACTTCTCTGCACAACTCTAAGGGCTCAAACCTCATTTTAAGAGGCAGAATAAAATGTGAAATTCAGATTTTTATGTAATAATGGACTGGATTTAGAAACGCAGAATCTTCACTGCACTTCACAGAGTTTACTGTAAATTGCCAAGTGTCCATCAACCAAAAGCTGTGGCAGCATAGAATTATGATGCATTTACTTACATGCAAATCTTCTGCTGTTAGTGTAGTCCTAAGTGAGCATGAACAGTAAACTGTGTGTTGGGCTTTCTTTGGGATGGTTTCCAAATGATTGGGAAGGGAAGTAGTACTTAGTTTAGATAATATAATCTATGAGTTCCTATTATGTTTCCAGGGCAAATGCTGTTCTCTTAATTAGAGCATCAGTAACAATGCAAGGAAATGCTATGGGCTTGGCTGTAGAAAAAGCTACCTGAAGGCAAGGGGAGATTTAAAGGTCTTGTTGAGAAAAAGCAGGAAGAGATTATATTCCTCGTGAAAACTCAAGGAGCTCCTGAGATGATGTTTTAAAGAAGTTGCAAAAATGTACTCATTTTCTAATTAGCTCATCTTTCTCAGGGAATGATGACTGGCAGTTAGCAAAGGTTTCTTCTGGAAATGTCTAGGCTTTTGGGTAACACATGGCTTCCACCCTGGCAGTCTGGCTGTGTGGAAAGCTGAACTGCTCTCTGTCTACAGGATAATGCAGTATCAGGGTGCCCAGAGTGCTTCTGATTCTGTAAGCTGATGTGGACAGTAGAGTATGGATTCAAGGTGAGGATGATGGGAAGCAGTGACCAAGATGTAGAAACATAGAATTAAAGGAAAACCAGGCTGTCAAAATTGTCTTTTCTTCAGTCTGCCCCCCAAGATTTTATGCTACGTGAATTTTTCACTATAGCAAAGTGCTTCATAAATTTAAAATGTAAACGCAGAGGATTTCTTTTACTTATTCCCTGCAGTAATTTTTACTTTTATAACTCATGTTCTTTTCCAGTTGAGTGCCATTTCCACAGAAGCCAATTCATGCATTTTAGAAGTGAGCAGTGCTTTGGGAAGTCTCCAATCTGACTGAAAAAATACAAAACCCTTAGTACCAACACGAAGACCTAGAAATGCAAGGAGCCATGCACATGATCACTGTTTATCTTCATTCCTGCCATTCGTGCTACAGAGCAGAACAGAAACACTTCAGTGACTTGTCTTTTTGTTTTGTTTTGTTTTGATGCTGAATTACCAGAGATGTCTGATTCTGAGTGTAAACTCCACCCTATGAGAGGTCCCTCTTAGGCTTTGAAGTGCCCTCTGTCATGGGAGGGGGCTTGCTGTGAATGAACCTCAGGTCTGCCTGAAAGACATCACCGTGTCTGACTTGCTGCAGTCTAACACACCTGTTGGGAAGATGGAGGAATACTCAGCACAGAATTTTCATCTCTGAAACAGAAAAGGTCATTTGTTACAGACGATGAATTAGATTCCAAAATGCAATTTCCCTGGTAACTAGGAGCAAAAGTGTAGCAATACTGTTGGAGGTGCTTACCTGACATGCTTGGCTGAATAAATAATTGATCAGGATCATGATGCAAATGACTGGGTCATTTTTTTTTTCTTTTGCAGTTTCTGTTTTAGTCTGATGCCACATTTACAATTCTCTGCAGCCTAAGATTTGAATAATGAATACCATCTTTTTAAGCAAGTTTGGTGCTTGTGGGATAGATTGGAAGTCTGGTGTAGGATTTTACTGATTTGAAAAGATTTGCTTTAGTTCCTTCATCATTACCCTGTTTTGTCACCTCAGGTTATTCAAATAGCCTTCTCTGTGAAAATTGTGTTGTGTTGAGTCTCCCTATATGATGTAGGAATTCAAATAAATATGATGGTGTGACACCTTAGATGAAAGTTTGGATTCAGTCTATACTTAAGAAGATATGCGGTTAAAAATATGATTATGCTCATAATGACTTGTCAGTTCAGAAAATAATTACTTCCACTCACTAGGGCAAGCAAGTTTCAAGTATTTGTGCTTGTTAGAGCAAAACTCAGGCAGCTTTAATTTTTAAATAAACTTAGATAGTCTACTGAGGAACAAGAATTCTTGTAGGTAACTTTCTTGTAAGTAACTTTCTGTTGTTTCCTTTTCTTTTGCTTCTTGCATGAATTACTAATAGAGTAAAACACTAGCATCTTTGCATTAAAAAAATATATGTAGTCACTCTTATTTCCTTACTTTCTTAATATGGATGTTGTAGAAAGAATAAGATTTTTTCAGTGTGCTGGTTTTCATTCCTTTCAAGCGCTGTTGCAAAATGCATCATCCGTTCAGCAGTGTAAGCATGGTTGCTTCTAAGGGGTGGGAGGCATCACCTTTGACTGCAACATTTAATTTGTCTGATTTATGTGTGCTGTGCTTTATGAGAGCTGTTAACAGTAACTTGTTGGAGTTAAAACAGGGTATTTATAAAGCTTCAGAAAATGCCCCTTGAAATGTGTGCATTGTAAGGTGTTTCTTAATGTGATTAGGCAGCTTCTGTCATTTGTTAAATTGCCGAGCCTTTAACTGTACTTTGTTAGATCATCAGATCTGGACTTCATCCAGCATTGATGTTTCCCACTTGTAATACTTTTGAGCTTAGGGACTTGCATGCATTCTGTGGGAAATTAAGGCTAGAGACTGACAGTGACTTTGGTGGTGTTCCTTGGGAAACAAGTTAGAGCTGATGCATACTGTGGAGTTAAGGAAGAGGGCAGGGGAAAAGTAGGCACAATGCAAAACCTGTTAAATTTAGGCTCACTTTCTGTTTTTCTAGTTGCACTGGTGATTTCAAGGCCAATCTCTTCTGTCTTCTGTACGGTGGGTTGTGGTGTCTAGCTACTGGACAAATTCACCACATGCTGGAAGACTGGGAAAGGAGCAGTTCAGGAGCATGCTGGCTATGGCAGGAGAAGTATTCAGCAGATCCAGTAACAGTAGCTCAGTCTTTACAGCTTGGTAACTTCATCAGTTTTGACCTGCACAACTGGCTTCATATTGACAGTATCAAAGCTTTGTGAGGAGATAATAAAAACAATTAAACTTTAGTCTCTCCACACTACTTAGTTTCTAATGGCAAATTTGTAGCAGCTAGTAAGAGCAGAGTGGAGTTAGTGTTTACAGACTTGAAGTTTGGTGGTGCTAATTTATAATTCAGTACTGTCAATTCAAAATGGGCAATCTATGATATGATTTGATGGTTGCAGTGTTACTTTATTATATTGATAGTGTGTGCATGCAGCATTAGCACTCTGCTTAGAAATTGGAGTCTTTAACATCCTAGATCATTGCGTGACAAACCTTCCTGCAGCAGCTCGTGCTGTCCCTGGGCTCTCTCGTTTCAGTCACTTCAGGTTTGTGAAGGCTCACTTGCAGAGTGGAGTTTTACTAATTCCTACTCACTCAGGAGGGAAGAGCCTCCAGATGTGGGAACAGAACCTGCAAGAATCTACAAACTTGGGCACAGAGAGAAAATGACCACATCCACTAAAACATGAGATAATATCTCCCACACACTGAAAGAAAACAAAAAACAACATGCAGAATCAGACTCTGAGAAAGAATGATCTAGTAAGTTCAAAACATCACTGTATGTGTTTCTATTTTAAGATTATTTAACTTAAATTGATGTTATCTAACTCCACATGTCTCCAGTGAGGGAATGTCATCCTGAGTGCACAGAACATGCACATTGACTTGGAAGAATAAACAACTCTTCTTGGCTATTTTTTTTTAAACGCAAAGGCAGGAAAGATGAATGTGATTTCCCTTTCTACCTTTAACTCCTTCCCCAAATCCTAGGTTTCCAGGACTCCAATGCTTCCCCGGACCAAGCATGTGTCATAAGCTAGCAAACAAGCAAGCAAAGTTTTATTAGAACAAATAGGGAAAGGATCAGCTAAAGCTCTGAAGACATCTCAGCTTCTGTAACCTCTTGGCACTTTGCATCATCAATACCTCCTAATGGTCAGGATTTTGCACTGTATGAAGGTCAGGAAACCTGCTGATGGTTCTTCTCAGTTAAGCCTTGGGATGAAGTGTCCTTCTCTGGGAGCTGAATGGGTATGAATCTCTGTGCTGAACTCCAGAACACCGAGGGTGGATGGAAAACAGTCAAAACAACACTCTGGTTTTAGTAAGCACCATGCGTCCTACTTTTCAGTTTTCTGTGTACCTGGCAAGGGCACAGAGGTTATTTTTGAACTGTCTAGACTATTCTTCTAAAAGGGATCTCTTCTTTTTCCTCTTCTGATTATTGGTCTTCAGGAAGAAGGGAGTTAGCATGTCTGTTTGTGAATTTGGCCACACACTGAGCCGACATAAACATTTTACAAAGCATATTTATAGAACTGTTGTAAGAGCATGTGTCCTCAAGGGTTATAGGTTTATAAAATTGACTTGCATGTAGTTTAATCAGTGCAGGAGCATCACTATTAACATAAATTTTTGCATGGCATTTTCTATTTAATGTAAAATCTACTACCTCCTCCTACTCTCCCAGTTCACCTTTAAAAAGTTTATACATGGACACAAAGACAAAATGTGAATATACAGCCCAGTCATTTAAAGGTTATGCTTCTGGTAATAATTTATTTGAATTATTGATTATTCCAGAGATGGAATATATTTCTTCACATTTGATAAGTCTTGACTTTTCAAAAGTCAGGTGAAGTCCTCAGTGACTAGAAAAAAGGAAACATCACTTCTGTTTTTAGGAAGGGGAGAGAAAAGAAGACTTAGGGAGCTACAGACTGGTGAGCCTCCTTCTGTTACTGGGAAGATGATGGAGCAGATCCTCATGGAAGCATTGTTAAGGGACACACAAGACAAGGAGATGATCCGAAACAACCAGCACAGCTTCATTAAGTGCAAATCATGCCTGACCAATCTGGTGGCCTTCTATGATGAAGTAACAGCAGTGGTCAACAAGGGAAAACTGACCAATGTCATCTACTTAGATTTCCATAAGGGTTTTAATGTGGTCCCACGCAACATCCTCATCTCCAGTTTGGAGACATGGATTTGAAAGGTGGACTAATACTCCGTGAGAAATTCGCTGGCTGGATGCAGCCAGAGAGTTGTGGTCAATGGCTCTAGGTACAAGTGGAGGCCAGTGACAAACGGTGTCCCTCAGGATTCTCATGGGACTGGAACCCTTTAATATCTTCATCAGTGACATGGGCAGTAGGATTGGTGCACCCTCAAGTTTGCAGATGGCACAACAGCAGGACAGGATGCCATCCAGGTGGCCCTGGATAAACTTGAAGAGTGGGCCCATGAGCAGCTCATGAGGTTCAACAAGTCCAAGTGCAAGGTGCTGCACCTGAGTCAGGGCAATCCCAGACACGAACACAGACTGGGAGAAGTCACTGAGAGCAGCCCTGCAGGGAAGGACTTGGGGGTTCCTGTGGATGAAAAGCTGGACATGAGCCAGCCATGTGCACTTGCAGCCCAGAGGGTCAGTGGTACTCTCAGCTGCATCAAAACAAGAGTGGCCAGCAGGTCGAGGGAGATGATTCACCCCCTCTGCTCTGCCCTTGTGACACTGCACCTGGAGTGCTGCATCCACGTCTGGGGTCCTCAGCATGGAAAGACATGGATGAGTTAGAGCAGGTCCAGAGGAGATCATGAAGATGATCAAAGGGCTGGAGCACTTCCCCTGTGAAGACAGGCTGGGAGAGCTGGCGTTGTTCAGCTTGGAGATGAGAAGGTTCTGAGGAGACCTTATTGCGGCCTTCTGGTACCTGTTACTGCTTGTCTTTCCTTTGATGATTCTCTTCCCCACTGTTTTTTGTTGTTTTTTTTTTTTTTAATTCCCCTTTCTCTCCACAGAGAAGAATTTAGAATGATTCCAGATTTCTTATGAGTGTATGTATGTGTTCATACTTTCATTGCAAGTGAAAGATTGGTTATGAAATGCAATAGTGTCTCAGGTCACCTGCTGTAGCTGAAGAGAAAACCTTTCTCACAAATGTAATCCCTGTTGTAATCTGAAGCCATAATAGCTTTTCATTAAATGGGGTTGCTTCATCAAGCTGACTGGTGTTGGAAATTGCTGTGGATTTCTGCTTCCTGGGTACTTAAAACCACTTGGAGCTGATTTTATGCTAGCATGGAAAAAATGCAACTAAAATGACAGTAATAATCCAGTTTTGAACAGAGCAGGCAAGAACTGGTTGATAATGTTGACTGGGGACATGATAAGTTAAACTCTTTTCTTCTCCCTTCCCCCCAGCTTTGCCTCCCTTTTAGCTTGGCCAACTGTGGTGGCCAGCACAGCCTCACACTTCCTTGGCAGGCCCGTCTGCTCAGCTGTGTCCAGCTGCTGGTGCTGTCCTTGTTCCTGCTCTGGTGGGGTGTTTACAGAGACACCAGGCTCTGCTCCCCTGTCTCTGCTGGTATCTCTGTCTGACAGAACTTGTGGTGTTGAGACAGGAAATGGAGCTCAAATAAGATGCTGGACTAGTGTGAATAAGCCTGCTTCATGGCTTCCAAGATGTGTGTGTTTTGTATAGAAACTCATGGTATGTCTTCATCCAGATACAAAAAATACTCTAAAATCTTATTCCTTGCAGGAGAGCCTGTTTATATTAATTCTATTATTATTGTTAAGCATTTGGATAACCCACTAATATGAACCTGATCCATGGCAGTAATTCAGATAGTAACTACAACTTTAACAACGATTGCAACATGAAAGAGCAAGACATGCCAACAGCAGCTAAAAGTCCAATGGGGAAAGGGAATGTCCAGAAAAATATTGTCCCTTTATACATTCACATATGTATTTTATATGTATGTAACATGTTAATACAAGTATATGCATGCATAGTTTTACAAAACTATGCTTTTTGTAGAAATCATGTGACATGTGAGTCAGTCTTTGGGTGACAGTTACAGACAAGTGAAAGAGCAGATGTGCTAAAGTTTTAAGCGTAATGTTATTTCTGGAGATAAGCTCTTTCTCATTTCTCATAAGCAGCTATTTTTCTGATGCTTTACTGTGTGGGTGTAGGGGCAAGATAGATCAATATAGATGCATCTGACTGGCAAGTTTCTGTTGAATTTTGTTTGCAATGTATTCCTTCTGAGATTCCTTGTAAAAAACCCTCAGATGTTATAGATTTCACAGTGAATTTAGTACTGCTGGAATCACGATTAGTAAGGGCATTTGTAAAGTAATTTTCTCTCTGAACTCTGCAAGATTTGCAGGACAGAACTCAGAATGTCCTATGTTCTTTGAGTGCATATGTGAATAAGAATCCACATCTTGACACTGCAAGTCACATCACAGTTTGATGTAAATTGTATGTCAATATAATCATGGTGTTGTTTCATCTTCCTTTCTCCTTTTCACATTTAACAAATGCTAATAATACTCAAATAGCTCAGGATTGCTTGTAGTCATTCATTTCTGAGTGCCTACATGGCTCTCACCTGGTTGTTTTCTGCATAGGTCAAGTTCTGTGCTCAGATAAGCAGGCAACTGTGTTAATTTGTGAGTAACATTTTGATAGCTTAGTTCCGGAGAAAATAGGGGACATTTTCCTTTTTTAAGTTGTGTTTTCATTTTGGCAAAGCCTGACAGCCTTTGCTTTGTGAGCCAGTGGTGCACTTAACAGATTTATACTGTAGACTTGATAGGGAGGGAGCTGGCACTTTGTCATATAAGAGGATTTATTCCAGGTGTGTGCTTGGGGGAGGAGTATGGAGCTCCCAGAAGATGGAGCAGAAGAAAACAAAAGGGCAAGTAATCCAGTGAAAATTTTGGGCAGGTCAGACCTGACCTGTTGTGTACCCTGAGTTTCTCTGCTCTTACATGCAGTTAGAAATGTGGCCAGCTTCATACACAGAAGTCATGGTACATCCACAAGCTATAGTCAGCCTTTTGTCTTCTCACAGCAGCAAAATAAATGTGATTGGGGAAATTCTCTGTTGATTAAGACTGATATTTTAGGAACTAATGTTATGTCCTAACCATAGATCAAAGCTGGATTCCTTCCTTTAAAAAGAAAGTATTGACTTATTTCACCATTGCTATTCTGTGGTTCATTGGTAAATATTCAAGATCTTGCAGACTCATAGTGGTTTACTACATCATAATGTTGACTTTATTATTGGAATGTGATTATATTGCAGTTTGTTGAAGTACAGGTTTTTATTTTATTATTTTAAATGTAATTGATATCTGCAAGATTATTTTCTTTGCTATGAAAATGTTGCTAAGGGAAGTGGGAACTTCGTGGTTTGGGGTTTTTTGGAGGGGCGGGGTTTACTAACTGCCTCTGGGGGAGATGAAATAGAAGCTATTTGTGCAATTGCACTGCATCACCTTTAAGGAACAGTAGCTCCTCATATGAATGAAGAGAATGAAAATCCAAAGAATGAAAGGAAAAAAAAAAATCCTGCTTTCTCAAGAGATTTATTTTCTTTGCTTTTTCGGTACTGTTACAGGTGGTTATGTGGGAAAATCTCTCCTAGTCTAAGCTTTCTTATGTTTCCTTGCCCTATCTTGGAGCTGTTTACTCGTCTGTATTGCTGTAAAACTTTCTGTTTAGAAACTTAAAAACAAGAATACAACCCCCCTCCCCCCAAAGAAACCAGAAAACCCAAACAGAAACCCCCAGGGTTTGTGCTGTAGTGTGTGACTCATCATGCTTTTTTTGGAAGGGGGAACTTGCTGTATCCTGGTACTTATTCAGAAGTAGCCAAGCTGCTAGGCTCAGACGTTTAGGGCCTTTTTTCCCCCTCCTTCTATCAGGCCATATGTACTCAAACTTCCTGTCTTGGGAAATGAGTGTTTCTTTCTCTCTCATTAGGCCCTGGGGGTTTTTGTTGGGGTTTTGTTTGGTTGGGTTTTTGTTTGGTTGCTTTTTTTTTATCCAAAAGGAGCTGTCTAATCAGCTCCAGGAGTGGGGTATGTGGGGTAAGAGGTCCATTTTGGTTTGTAGGTTGAGCAGAACTCAAAAGAAAACTTCATTAAATATTTGCTTGTTCTAAAAGACAGATTCACTTCATTATTTATGGGCAGACAGAGATAATGTTTTAAAGTTAAAAATCTGAAATTATTAAAAAAGGAAATATTTTAAAATCTGTCTCTGTAGCAAAGTTAGACACATACTGTTCCACATTTTATAATTTCAGCTTTTAAAGTGTCAGCTTGTTTATATGTGAGTAAAACTTGGCTTGAAGATATGTCCCTTTACAATAGCTTTTAGTAAAATAATGCTGAAGTAGAGCTACTTGTACATTATCATTCTAAACCAAAAGAATTTAGATTAAATAGGTGGGGTACTGAAAGTGAGATCAACTTTGCAACTACTGGACCAGCAAAAATGGGTAATACAGATCATAATGTAACATGTAACATAAAGCTGTAAATAATTGAGGAAGTATTTAAGGAAGTTTTATAAATACTTGCCTCTTGCTCAGTAGCTGGCTCTGTCAGCTGGCTGTCACATTTCAAATGCTGTATTTGAAGAGATTTGTGTAATCTGGACAGTTTTGTATAGGTTAGTAGATAAAAAGCTGAACTATAATATGCCAGCTGAAAAGTGGTGATGAATTTCTATGGTCAGTAACTTTTCAATCTAATCTGTTCACTTCTGGTGTATGGCTTTGGAATTGCATGGTTGTTTTTTATGTTTAGGATGAAGATCCCTGGCTGATTCCAGACTGATCTTAGCTGGAGATTGACTGATCTTAGCTGGTGAATTAATAGGATGGAGTTCTTGCTTTGCTTTGTATTTAAGCACACTGTAATTAATTAGGCTCTACTCCATCAAACATTTTTGAATATAAATCTCACAGTTGTGGTTTGGGAACTTCAGTGCAAGTGGCAGCAACCCTAGTTTATTGCTCTGGTGTTCTCTATTGTAGCCTGAAACTTGACAAAGTATTATAAGGTGGCCTTGAGCTGCTGGCTGCCCCGTGTCTTCATTCTGTGCAAGATGTACAGATGCTAAGTGGTAATAAAAAGGAGATGGTGTCCTGCACTTCCTTCAGGATTGTTTCATTAGCATAGCAGCCTGAGCCCTTGTCGTGTAAGTGCATGAGCCTGGATAAATTATGGGGTACCATAAAAATTAGGGATATGGTAAAAGAGAGGGGCAGCACCAGTAGAAGCATGAAAGGATGAGTGAGCACAGAAAAGCAAACCTCCCTAGAGCGCCTGCTCAGATGCAGGATACAAAAGAGAGAGAGAAGAACAGAGATATGGGAACAGTCCAACAATCTCTTAAGTGCAGAAGAAATACATTGGCAAGTTTGCAAATTTTTGATAGGAAGAGGAGCCTCCAGTACCTGTTTGGTGACTGCTCTTGGTGGGCAGAGCTGGGAGCGAGTACAAACATCCATCAGAGCTCCTCCCTTAACTGTGGGGAGCGATTGCTGGGGGAACGGGCCAGTTTGTGGTTCAGACTGGCAGTGGTGTGTCACTGCTCCCAGGAGTCAAGTGACCTTGTTTATAATGTGTAGCTGGGCCAGTGTGCAGCTGTTTCCACTGTAAACTCGCAGAAAGCTGGGTTCAGGGTATGCTTGTGCATATTGCTTTGCAATTAACTTTGTATGGACACACACGCAAACCCCTTCTCCCGTAGCTGCCTCGGTGCTTTTTGCTGCTGTGGGCAGCACAAGTGCATTGCACGTTTTTGTTTCATTTTTGTTTCATTTTTGCCCTGTCAGAGAAACAAGTGTGTGGGTAGAAAGGAATGAAAGTGATGCTTATGGTGCAGAAAAAATGAACTACAGGGTGAAGTGGCTGGGTAGTTTAGATCTTGCTAGAGGAACCAAAAATAATTTTGTGTGGAACCATGAATCCCCCATTCTACAACACACTTCAGAAGAATCATTATAAAAGTGGATATAAAAACTATATCCATGACAGAAATTCTTTGGGAAGAGCAGAATCTGTATGCATTCTTGAAGATAATCTGTGCAATACTATGATGCTTTCTTTCCAGAATAGCAATTAAAAGTAATCATCCCATTGTGTATGACAGATTTCCTTGTGTTAAGTATTCCTAAAACAGAAAAACCCATTTAGGCATGAACATTTTTAAGCATCACATTCTAGTCAGGAATAGGATGGAGCTCCTAAGGATTGAAGGAGGTAATAAGGTGGGTAAGCCCTCTCTTTGTTGTGCAAGCATCCTGCCCTGGGAAGTGTCCTTGAACATGTAAGAACTTCCAGGGACCTTTGCTTATCATTAATATTGGCATGCTGCACAAAGGGGAGGGATATGTTTTCACTTCCTCATGAGATTTTCTTCACTGGTGTGTGATTTTGTCCTGTTTCTGACATAGCCTTCGCTTCATGCTAATGGTTTCTTCTCTGCTCACTGTAAATTTTTTGATTTTATGTTTGTTTGTTTGTTTGTTTGTTTACCTGTTCAAATCTCTGTCCTGAGGAGTAGAATTCAGCCAGTAGGAAAAGACTCATACTCCCTAGTGACAGAGCAGGGATCCCCCAGGAATGACTGAGGAGCTGTGGTTGTGGAGAAGGGTTTTCTCTTCAGGTGTTAGGTAGGAAACCTGTCTCTGCTGTTGTGATTCCTGACCTAGAGATGTTACAATGTGTGTGATGTGACATGGTCCCCACTGCATATGCCTTTCCCAGGATGGAAGGAAAGAGAGGGGAAGGGACATCTGACAGACGTTTAGGCATTTTGTTTAATGCTAGAAGATGTAGTGGTGAATTAAGCTGAACAGAATAACATTCTGTATAATGCAGAGAAAGAAAGGGAAAAAAGAAGAGGAGGAAAAAAAGAGAGTAGATGTATGGGGGAAACCCAGGAATTTTAAGGTTTTCTTAAGTATTTCTATTCTGCAGGAGCATACTTTGGAGTGAAAGGCCTGTGAGGGATTTGTCAGCTCCTTGGAGAGCCTCCTGTTAAACAGTGCAAAAGTGCCAGAATCCTGTCCTTCGGATGGAGGAGAGCTGTGCTGTGTGTGAGTGTTTTGGAGAAGTTCTGTATCTTGGAGGAAGAAGCAGCAGAGTGTGGTTTGACAGTTGCTACAGCAACTAACGCTTTTATAATGGCAGGCAAGGATAAGTGATGCTGTAAAGGCTTGTGTAACTGACGTACCTTCCCCCGCTTCCTGCCAATTTTCCAGTATATTAAAACAATAAGTAATTTATGACTTTAGCTGAGAAATCGCTCTATGTTTGCCCAGCTCAGCCTTGTTTGCAAGACTGCATGATCTTTACAGAGACAACAGAAAAGAAATTATTTACATAACAGAAAGCAGGGATTCAAGCATCTCTGGAAAGAATGCTTTTCAAGGGACAAATGCATTCCTTGTTCTGCCTGAAGAATTTTGTTTGATGTGAATGTCAGTAGGACAAGTTTTTTTATCTCATAGCATCCTTTCTTCTCATCCTCTCCCTTCCTCCCAACCTTTTTCTTCTTTTTGCGAAGTTTTTAAAACTCTTTTTGGTTACTATGGAGTTCTTTTTAAGGTAGGAATGATGATGTATTATAGAGTAAATTAAGATGATGCAAACCTGTGGCTGGAGGGGAATTCTGCTGGCTGTCTCTGCAGTAGTGTTACAGAAGCAGCCCTGGCAAAGGTGTGCTTCAGCTGTCCAGGGAGAGACTTTAACCCTCATAACTTTTTGGGACTCTGCTGCCTGCTGTTATCCAGGAGGAGTGATACCACACATCACATCCCAGAGTATAGAAACACTCACTTTAGGAGTCAAAAAAGTGCCTAAACTGACTGTCTGTTCACTAGTTTAAAACTACATGTTTTAATTTAGTGGTGGTTTTGGTTTTATTTCTGAAATTTAGAGGCATTTGACAGCTGAATATCAGGGAAAGAGGGTTTGGCTAATGCTCTTGTTCTTTTAAATGTTACTGGAAGTCTTAGGCTGCAAAGGGGCACTTTGCCTCTCCCTTGGGTTCTTTATGCAAGATCAGAAGTAATTCTGAGTTAAGGCTGCTGATTTTAATTGAAGAGTAGGTATTAAACCATTAATCATGTTTTTAAATGACACACAAATATGCACAGTATCTAAAATACATGTTTTTTCAGTTCTTGCTTTTAAAGCCCTGTATTCATGAACCAAACATGTTTACCCAGCTCTTCAGAACTAAGATTTACTTTACAGATGTCCTTGCTAATATTTTGAGCATTAACAACTCCTAACCAGAGCTCTCAGATTTGTAGGTTTGTTTCCTCTGTTTCATTTTGCAATTTAAAAAAAATAATTCTCTTCAGTACAATTCACGACAATATCACACAGGGCATTTCAAAAAATTATGGCTGAACTAAGAGCCAGTTTTCAAGTGAATGACACTGAGGTATTTAACTGGAATAAGTTCACTGCTCTCGAGTTGCTGAGAAGCAGTGCATGAAGCATGCACATTTTTTTTCACGGATGAAAAAGTAATAAACCTTTGCTACCAATTTTATGCATTTTAAAACTCAGTAGAGGATAATTACTGCCTTCTTGCATTCATTATGGCATTTTGTGGATTCATGTGAGATGAGAGAAATAAGTGAAATATTTGAGCTAAAGGGAAGACTGATAAAAAGATCTCCTTTTAGATATTCATGTATTAGTGACCAGTACTTATTAGAAAAGAAATTTGCAGAGTTTGAATTCTGCAACATGATTGTGTTCCTTCCAGAGCATCGTGTCTGCTGTTTTCTTCCTCCTACAACCCTCTCCTCTTCCATCCTTACCCAGACCTTGAGATGGCTTTTTTGTTTCTCTGACTCATTCACTTGCCTTGGTGACAAAACTCCATCTCTAAATCTCTTTTTCTCTTGCTCCTTCAGGCTCCCTCAGGGTCACTCTGCTGCAAGATTCTTCTTTATGTCTCACTGTCTTTCCCTCGGTGGGACAAACCTGCTTTCATCTCTCATCTTAAGGAGCCTGTGCTATTCCAACTGCTGCCCATCTCCTTTCTTGCTTTCTGTCAAATAGATTGATTCAACTCCTCAAAGTAATTTTTTTTTCATTTCCATCTGACCTTCTAGGCTGGCTCTCAACCTCTCCATGGCACCTGACTGCCCTTGTCCAGCATGACTACCAAATAGCCCTGTGTTATTAGAGGGACATCAGCAGAAATTGCACTTGATCAATGCATTCCTTCTGCTCTTTAAGTCACACAAAGTGGAAGTCTTTCAGCTCCACTGAATGGTTAGTGAATGTGGAGAGATTTCATAGAAATCATATAATAGGACACCTGTGATATGAAAATGACATGTAACTGAAAATGTTATTATTTTAATTCTTCTATTATATTGTAAAAGGTAAGAAACTTTTGAGAAAATGTGATGGTCAAGGTGTAATTACTCAGTATGCAAACCTCCCATACTTTTTGAGTTAAGGGTTTTTCCTCTCAGCTGTATTTAACTGTGTTTCAGGTAAGTCTTCCACTTAATACTGTGGATTATGCTCTGGCATGAGACAACATGCAGGTATTTATTAAATTTTTCTTTTTTCCAAAACTGGGTGTGCAGTTTCTTTTTCGTACGATTATTGGATCTCTGATTCATGGGCGTTCATCTGGAGTGCACCAGTGCTAATGACAGCTGTAGGCATGCAGCACACTTTTGTAAATTATCTGAACAACTAAATTTTGAGATTTACTGGGTGATATGAATATTTTAGTGTCTCATTTAGCTAACCACTTCGGACTTTTCTTCAGATAAACTGGAGTTTCTCACCCAAAGAAATGATATAATCTGAAAGTAAAAGCAGGTTACTTGCAGTTTTTAAGATTAGTCAGTCATCACTGGCATCAGCAAAAAACTTAGGAAGGTTGAGGCAGAAATATATGAAGATATTCAGATGAATCTTACCTAGTTTAATTTAGTAACCTAAGCTAGTGTTATTTCAAAGCCTTTTGGGCATGGATGTTACACATGCATTTTTTCCTACAAAACTTGAGAGAAAAGGAGTAGGTTTTTTTTTACTTTTTTTTTTTCCCAGATTAAAAATGACTGGAAGTTATTTGCAGTTGTCTTGAAAGTGAATTCTTGCTAAATGGTTAGAAATAGCTACTCTTAAGTATTTTCAAAGTTATCATTAAACCAAAGATTTTTCTGCCTTCATAATGATGACATTTCAGACCAAAGGAGTTGAACTGAAGCCCAGTTTATGCAGCTGATGATAGCATTTTATTGTCAGAAAGCAGCACTCCTGTCTTTATCTTCACCATTTTTTAAAGACAGAAAACTGTAATTTGGGAAATTGAACAGAACAATTCCATGTTTTCCAGCAAACTGTTCTTTAATGAAAACAGGTGGTTAGCTCTTAATACTAAGAGGCTCCATATGCAAAATTGTCCACAAACATTAAATTTAGCAAGCAGTATTCTGTGTCTTTGAAAAGAAAGCTGACCTGGCTTGGGTTGACATTGGTTCAAGAAAATTTTTTTTCCAATGCCTTTGTCTTTCCCTAAGGTAGATGCACAAGTTGACCAGAGGCACCACTGCATTTTATTTGGTAGAAAGAAAATCTTATTAAGTTTCTACTGGTTTTACTCAGTTAACAAGGTCATGTATAAAGCTGTAGGAACGACTGGTTTTCCATTCTGTAGTTTATAGTAATGCACCACTGAAGGCACTCATCTAAATTGAATGGTAGAAGCTTCTTATATTCAGCACAAACCAAAAAAAACAAACCAAAGCTGAAGCAGGGAGATTGGGTCTTACAGACAGCACAGCTTTGTAGCAGAGAACATAAGAACATGATCTGGAGGAGTTGTCTCCTGCCTGTCTCTGCTGCCTGCCCTGCCCAAGTCAGCCAACATCAAAGAGAGCTGCTAAATCCCCTACAGCAGGAGAGGGGGGAGCTGAGTCAGTGCTGGGGAGGGGGTGCTCAAAGTGTCAGTGCAAATGCTGCCAGGCTGGGAAGGCTCAGGGACATGCAGAGGAAATGTTCTGCAGACCTCAGGAGGGGCTTCTCCTCGCTGTGAGGAGCAGTCTCTGGTGAGTGCAACCCATTCCCAGCTGCTTCCCTTACCTAAGCAGTGGGGCTTTGTGCAGAGGGCTCCTTGTCTTGTGGCTGGCAGAGAGGTCACACTGTGAGGCTGTGGTGAGGAGGATGTGCCTTTCTTGAGGGCTCCCTTCAGCATCCCTTGATCCTGTGAAGAAACATCCCCTTGGTAACATTGCTGTTGCACTGTAACCACCCTGCTGTGTGGGGGTTTTGACAGAGATGTCCAGGCAGTGCCTGGGAACGTGGGAATTCAGCATGGAATGCTGGAGCATGGTGCTGTGTTGCTGGAGCCTCTGGAAAAAGCTCTTCCCTAGTGTGTGAAACCTGGTGAGCTGATGTGAATGCTGTAGCATTACTTAAGAGTGCAGTTAAAGAGTTAGCTACAGATAAGGGTTACTGAGATATGCTGACTTTTGTAATCGAGCAATTGATGCTCTGCTCAAAAGAGTTGGATTTGAATTTTTTGGATCAGCTGTGGTCACAGCCTGAGTGAAACTTCTGACAGTTCCAGCCCTGTTTGGACCAATTGCACTAGGTCTTCTTATCCAGGACCTGGTCCATTATATGGGGAGTTATGGAGTGTTATCTCTGTTGCCTAATGTCTGCATATGATAAGTTTGGTTACATGAGACTGCCAAAAAAAGAAGGAAAGAAGTTCTGGTAGCTTTCTAAGAAGGGCTCAATGAAGGAGGAAGCTCTCTTTGATATATGAGTATTAAATGGGAGCCCAACCTTGCAGCACAAACATCTGCAGTATTTTTTAACCCAAAGACATTTGGAGAGTTTCAGTGAGGCCTGGCCTTTGTTTCTAAGTATTTATATAATCTACATTGCCAGGAATATTGATAGTTGCATGCAGTTTTACAAGGAGGTGTGTTTAACATCTAATATAACAGCAGTACTTGTGTAGGGCTGTCACTTCTTTACAGCCATGCTTATTTACATTCACAGGTTTGACAAGTCTTTCATCCTGCTTTGCATTTCTGCTGTTTCCCATGCATTGTGGCCAAGCAGTGGGTTTGTCACTGCCACCTTGCCTGTGTAGTGGTGCTGAGGTGTCTGAGGTGTCAGAACTGTGCACACATCAAGTCTCTAACTGAAAGAATCTCCTTAGCTCTCGCTGTGTTGGTGCAGCCTGGGTGGTTGTATAGCTCTCTGTGTATTTATGGGTATGGAAATAATCTCTGTTAGGAGGAGCTGGTGTTCACACTCATTCATGGGGAATTCTATTAGCAAAACTGATTGGGCAAAATAAGGAGAGGAGCATCAAAAACTGTACTTGTAACGCTCACTGATGAACAAATGCAGCTTCTGCCACCTAAGTTTACCAGTGCAAACTCCTAACACGTGTTATGGAAGAATAGCAGCTATTTGTTCATCCCTTCCTAAATGTGTTTGCCTGGGGGAAAAGGTGTTAGCAAAGCTAAATTCTGGCACATTGTCAGAATACAATTTTTTCTCAAAAATAACAGTTATCTTATCACACTTCACACTGTTGTGAAGTCATTATTGATTTGGTTGATAACTTCTTCAGGGGTGTAAATGAAGCCAGGCTGTAAGAGTGTAGCAGCTGTCAGCTTCTGAGAGCTTCCATACTGCCAGGGCATTGCCTTTTCTTCAGAAGCAAAGGTGGCTGTGGAAGAGCCTCTGCTACTTGCAATGAGATTCCTCTTTTCAGGAGTGTGAGTCAAGGCTGCCTCCTTTGTCATTAAGGAGAGTGGTGCTGTTGAGAGTGTAGGTTCCCTTGGCAAGTGGCTGTGCTCCTGGGCTGGAGGAAAGCAAGCTGGCAGATACGATCATCCAAGACTGGCCCTCTCTTCCCCAGCATGTGCAACACAGAGCATCTCAGCCTGGAAATGAAAACAGAATGGGAAATGGTTGTACCATTTCCCAGGTGCCTGGGTCTCTTTAGTTACCATTAGGCTTCTTTTCTGGAGAGTAACATGGTGTTTATGGTGATACTCATCCCACCTAACTTGTTTATTTTATCTCTCAGTCAAATTAAACTGTACCCACTTGTTGATTGCTAAACTCTGCTAACAGGTATGTTACATAAGGGATAACAATTGAGAACAGAAGCTGGAAGTTTTTTTCTGGTAGTTAAATGTGCAGGAGCTTTCACCAATTAAGATTTTACATCTAGATAATAATCCTGTGCAGTTAGTTACCTTGCTGTTACAAAACAGCTGCTTGGCAGTGGAGTGGCCTGTCCTCTGAGAGTGGACCTCAGAAATAGGTAGGCAAACTGGTTGGAAAGAGGAGATGGCAGTGGCAGGTTGGGAAATGTTAACTGGAGAGCTCTCAGTTAATGCGACTACAAAGAAAAATCTGGATTTGCTGTGCACGTAGTCAATCCAGAGATTTATTATCATGGTCTCATTGTGGTTTAAGACTGGTCACGCATGCATCACCCCCCTCAGGTTGTAGATGGGCTCACAGGAATGTAATGACAGGAGCTGTTTACCCATAGAGAGCTAGTGCTGCACTGCCTGTATCTTTTACCTTTTGGGATCTTATCAAACAAATTATCAAGTTCTCAAAATGATAACAAATCAAGTACATTGGCTGAGGTGGTGCCAGGTTTCTTTGGTTCTGACATATGGGGTGATGAATGGCATGAGAAAGAAACACTTGGGTGCTCTCCTGCCCATGCCCACTCTTCCTCTGGGTGCTTGCAAGATGCTGCATCAGAATTGCTTCAGACCTGCTTTGTGTCCCAAGGTTTACTTTTCCAGTTTAGTGTGCTATTGTTTGAAATGTCAGCCACCTCCGGCCTTACCCCGCCTAAGTTGTAAAGTTTTCTCTCCCTCTCTTCACTTGGCTCGGGAGGTGGGGAGGTTTTGGGACCATTCCAGGGCTTTTCTGAAGCTGCTTTTTCCACTGTCAGGCGGGGTCTGGCACTGAGTCAGCCTCTGCTTCCTGCTTCTCACCCTTCCCTCGCAGGCAGACCGATGACCTGCCCTAAGGGAGTGACCTTTCTTGGAAGGTGAAATCGAGCACATAAATTAAATGCTGACCATAAACATCAGCCACATACATACCTGCAAACACATTAATCTGTGTTAACAGTCCCTAGTGCAGTGTTCATTGATCAGTTGGTTATTGTTTGTGCAGTGCTTGGAAGATGACAGCAGTATGCACATTTCTCTAATCATTATAGACTAGCATGTTACACCAAGGCAGAAACTTTACTGAGGTAATATATCCATATTCTGATAAAAGAGATGTGTTTATTAGGAGAGCTCTGTGAGGCACAGAACATATTTGTTACAGTTTTGAAGAGGAAAAAATTGATAACCGAGCAGCAATCTTATTAGCCACCTCTTGCCCTGTACTGAGGAGGAATGAAAGTATTAATTTACCTGTCTTCCTCTGTTTGTGACTTGTAATGTGAACTGACTTTTCCTCCTGCTCCAGTTCTTCTCTGGAGGACACCTCTCTCATTTTATGAATGCTTGATTGCCACCAGTTTTATCTTGCCCAAGCATCTGTGGAAGAGGATGAAGAAGATACTGTTTAAGTATCTGGATGCATCCTGGGCTGCTCAGGAAAGAAATAAGTACCTTACCTGTCTCTACAAAGTATGATTATGGGGAGTTTGATCCACACCTCTTGACATTCCCCAGGGCTGAAGGAATTCCACCTTGAGGTGTGAATTTCCTGTTCCTTCCTTAACCTTGCTCATCCTGTTTCTGATCTCTTCTGCCTCCTCTACTTAGTTTTTACTGTTAAAACTGTTTTCCCTGGTGCCATGCTCAACTTGATCTGAGTTCATGCTTTGCATAACTAGATGGGAAAGAAAATATGACCTGCCAATAATAGCAGGCATGCTTTTTGAAGTTACTGGTGTCTGTGTAACCATTAACTTAAGGAGAAGCTCACTTGGGTCTAAAATAACAGTCCTTGCACAGATACAAAATTTAAAGACTGCGTCATATGAAAGAAGAGTCTGTGTCTAGAAATCTCCATGTTCCTGATCTTACCAGTTGTTATCTTCATAGAGATGCTGCACTTGGATGGACAATTGCTGTCTTCTGGGCTGCCCACATTGTTGGGAAGAGAGGGGAGGAACCAAGAGGGTGGCTGACCTTACAGTCAGGGTCTCCGTTTGAATTGCCTCTTTCAGAGCAGAACGTTCCAGCTGGGCTCTTTAGTGTTGCTCTAACTGTGGCTGCTCTCTTTTTCAGCTGCAGGGGAGTGATTTCTACCTTAGAGCCTTCAAAATCATCCCTTTCTCTTCATTAGTCAAGGACCTAATCAAATTACAGGGATCTAAATGGGCTTCAAGCACGAAGTTTGTAAGTTCTGCAGGAATTTTCCACTCTTTAACGTATGATAACATGCAGACTAATTTAAATTAATGGCATAATGCTTCTTTCAGGAGATAATTTTCTAATTGATCTCATTGCTGGTAACATTATCTGTGGACAGTTAGTATCTGATGGGATCCTTTTGCTCCGGCTTGGTGAAAGGATGAAGCCTCCCAGGGGAGCTGCATTCCACAGACAGCTGAGTTTGTTGGGAATCCCTGTGGGGCCCACAAAATTCTGAACTCTCTTGTTTTTAAAATAATGTTTTTCAGTCATTTTACATGGCTTTGATGGTAGAATATAAGGGATGGAAAAAAATACCTGAGTCACTTCATGCTGTTGTTTTTTGTCATGTTGTGGTATTTGAAACTTTGAAATCTGGTTGATTTTAGCTGTCAAGAAGATAAATTTCCCATGGATGCTTTAGACTTGAGAATGCTTGTACTTGCTGAAATTTTTAGGGAACAATAATAAATAGTCTTTGCATGTGAACTTGTATCAAGAGAAACATATTAATCCCTTGGGGAAATAATAAATGTTTTGTTTTCTAGATGAATTTCAATTAATTTCATGTGGTCTCACATGGATTTTCATCTTCTTTTTTTAAGTTCTCTGTCTCTTTTTTATCCTTTGCTTTACACCAATGTGTCTTTGCTTTCTCCAAAGTTTCATCTACCTTTTCCACTTGTCTCTAGTGGGATATTCAGTATGTCTCACACTCTCAGCCCAACTTGATTCTGTATCTTTGGAAAGATAAGATTCTGTATCTTCATCTCTCAGGTTGCAGGTTGCTAATGTAATGTCCCTTGTAATCTTCAGGAGGTTTCCACTCTTTTCTTGTCATTTTCCCCCTCTTGGTATTCTTCCTGTCCCTTTCAGTGTCTTGCAGGATTTTTGTCCCATCAATTATCTTGCAGTTACCAGAGGCTAAAGAAAATAAAGGCTTTTTTCAGACATTGTTTCTCTACCTTGAGTTCCAGCAGTGCCCTGTGCCAAATACGATGTCCATTTATAGAGGTTCCCTTTTTCCCAGCAGTAAGTCAGTAGTTGTGGAAAAAAAAAGGAGCTCAGCAAGATGCAGGTGATTTTCCTCAAGTTGGCTGCTCCATGCAAGTATTTGTTACACCTATGTGCTTTCTTTCCATATGAAAGGCTGTATAGCAAAGGTACAGGTGAAGGAATAGGACTTAAATCCAGATGTGTCACTTGTTTTCTGAGGGGAATGTGAAGGTAGTGGGTATCTTGCTTCATGGTGAGTTGAGCTCACCTTTTGTTCTTCCTTGCTTAATACGTGAGGAAATAAGGGAATAATTCTCTGTCAGGTGGGGCTTAGCAAACTGGGTAACGCTGCTTTCAAAATTTAGAAGTGGTAAATACATGGGGAAGAGATTCTGGAACAAGTGACATTGAAGTAGGGAGCATTTTTGTAGAAGTGAACTATGTGTGAAAGAAAGATGATTTGCACCTATCATTCTCTTGTCACTTCATGTCTTTTGCCTGGGTAATCATGAAAATGGATCTCTCTGAAATCATAAATGACAGTCATAAATCATTGCAAGGTGGTAATACATGGACATCTAACTGAGAGCTGACTTTCTCTTGCAAAATTTCCATCTTAGGAGACAAGTTTTCTGAAGCATGGACTCAGAGATATGCATTTCTTGGGTTTGCTAGTCCTTAATTTGCCAGTGTGTTCATCCCAGTCGATTGTGGATCTGAGTTGTCATTTTTGACCTTGAAAGTCAGCAGACTTTTAAGTAATCCAATGGTAATTATAGTAAGGCAATAGGTAAGAAGATGCAGAGATCCCTCAGAATGTCCATATGCAAGATTTTGGTGGCTGCTCAGATCCACTGGTGTACATGCAGAAGGCTGTTGCCTCTGGTTTTTCCAGTCTCATTCAAACGAACTCATTTTGTATCTTCCTTCTTCTGAACCAGTTCCTGATTCTCATTTCTCTAAAAGTCTCACTTTGGTTCTCAGAAACAGATAAAGGCAATCAGTCCAGTCTTAACTTGCAAATTAGCCCTAAGAACAAACTAAGCTGAACATCTTCCACTTAACTTCAGTGTTCTTGCTTCTACATGTTCTATAAGGTTAGTAAAATTTTAATCAGTATTAAAGTTTTGTCAGTCCAGTTCTGCTTATTACCATTGCCTCAGTACTGTTCTCTTCTTTCTTTGTTTGTCTTCCTCTATTTTTGCCTGCATTAATTTTTTATTTCAATAATCTCTTACGGAAGAGAGATTTTTCTTGCCCCGTTGCTGATGCATTTCTCTTCTTGTGAGCTGCACCTCCTGTGTTTGGTGTGTAAACATCCATTGCTGTAAGCTGCTCTTTGAGAGGCAGACATGGGACCAATTCAAGGGAAGCAAGTAGAGGTTTAAAATCTTTGGTTTTGTTGTGTTATATGGAGTTAGAGATGAAGTGCTTGATCTCCAGTGCTGCAATAGCTCCTTTCCTGTTGTCTGTATTTCTTCTCTGTAGGACTTTGGGATGAGCTGTGTGTAGCTTCCTAAGGCTGGAATGGACACTAAGGAGTTGTCTGAAACAATGGGATTCTGCAATATGTCCAGTGTAGTGTATAAAATATTTTCTCTTAAATAATAACACTTGCCATACAGTTATTTTGAAATGTTCAATACCATTTATACTTCTGTAGAGCAAGCATCCCTGCAGGGGGACATTGCCAGTATGTAGAATAAAAGTCACTGTGTATGGGCAGCACAATGTAAAAGTCAGGTTTCATTTTGATTGGAAAAGCAAATGGTTGGTTTGGAGTCAAGTGAAGCTTTTTTCCCCTCCTTCTTTCTCCAGGTGGTTGCTGTTATTCTTATATTTCTTTGGTTTCTAAAACAGAGAAAAAAGTGAATTTTTTTTTTTTTTGTCATTGGCCATGCATTCAAAAAATAGAGAATATTTTGGATGAAAAGTGGATTGGGTAGTAGCAATCTGACTTTTTTTTTGTTTCAGGAGATGCTGCCCTGACAATTAAGCTACTAAGAACTAATCTTTAGCAGGCCTAGCATCATGCATGAAGGAGATGAGAGCAGAAAAGATTCTGCCTTGGAGAGCAGTTTTGTCAGTGATGCTGAAGAGGGTCAGAGTTTGGTGCTTGAGCCTCAAGCCAGGCAGTGTAGGCAGCTTCTCTTGATGCTGCTGCCAGCAACACAAGTTTGACATGGAGGCAGCTGCTCCAGGTGAACCCTGTCACTTCTGAGTGCTTTTGTTCCTGTTGAACAAAGCCAAACAGAAGAGTGGAGGTGTCTAAGGGACTGGAAGTGCAGTCTCTGCAGGGCTCAGTGGGCATCTGTGGGGGAGTGAGTGTGCAGTGAGCACAGCACAGCCATGAGCCTGTGCCTGGGTGTAGCTCCTGCAGCTCAGCCTGTGCTCGCTGCTGGGACACATTTGGGGCATTTCTCAGCAGCCAGTGCTCACCTCTGGTGGCTGAACCTCTGCATTCCCATCGCCAGCTCTGCTGCCTTGCTCCAGGAGAGCTCCAGCAGCACTTCTCTGTCAAAGCAGGCTGACAGTGGTGCTGGCTTCCACAAGATCTTGTTTACTGAAAAGGCTGAAGCCTCTTTCGTTGTTTTCATGGCTCTTTGGGAAAGTGAATTCTGACAAGTGGGGCATAAATCTGCTCCCAGCTCAGTGATAGTCCTCACTGCATTGGCAGCAAATACCTCTCTCCTGCCTTTCCCTTCCATGTGTCTGTTGAGGATGCTGATACAGCCTGTGAACTGGCACTGTGACTTGAATGGTACTGACTTTTATGGTATAAGCCTTTCAAATTTAATTTAAGGATATTATTGTTAATGGCTCCCTGTGTGAATGTGCTTATTTACAGAAGTATAAATGGTTAAGGCTGTCTTGTGACATGGAGCTAGTGAAGCTGGTGATTTTATTAAGTTTTCTATCAAGTTCAGTTCTCTCAGGAAAAAAAAAGGGTTTTTTTCTTTCCTCCTTAGTAAGAGAATGAGTATGGTGTTCTGTTCTTGTATAATTTGCAAAAACAAAAATAGAAACAGTCTATGGAGATTTAATTCTCTGCTTTTATTAGAAGTGCAGCATACTTTGTGGCAGTGTCATGTTCTCACTGTCTAAAGTAAAGTTCAATCACAATATGCATGCATGGTGTGGACTATGTATGTATTTTAAGTAATATATCTGTATTTTAAGTATTTTTTTCAGATTAAAGTTATCAAGTTATCAGTCTTTATAATTTGGTATATTGTAGCTTTTCAAATCCCAATGTGACCACTTTTCAGGATAATGTATTTATCCAGTTCAGTCACTGTGCTGTTCTTGGTACAACGTGTACCAAAGCTCATCTTTTAAAACCAAAGTTTAATGAAAGAATTGTTAGTTGATGTCTTTTTTTGGTTTGGGTTTCTTGTTTGTTTGTTTCTGGAAGTATTTTTATTCTCTTCTTTTTACATACTTTTTTTTTTTTTTTCTTTTTATTTTTTTTCGTTAGAGTGCTCCCTGAGGAGGAGGGTTAATGGAGGTATGCACTACTGACTACAGGAGATGGATTGATTTCTGAAAGCAAGAGAAAATGCCTGAAATGCTTCAGCTTTTTTTTTTCCTGCTTTCCTGATCTTTAATCCTAAAGCAGAAGGAAAAAATTAAATTAAAACCAGCCTTACAGAGAGCTCTCATGCAATGGTGATGGGGTTTGTGTTTTGTCTCTTTTCTAGTGGTGATAAGAAATGAGTTCAAAGATATTGAAAGAATGAAATACTTTTCATGAGTAAAAGAATTAGTGAGCCTAAAGTATGAAACAGGGAAAAGCAGTGAGCTAAAAATTGTGTAAGTTCTCTGCATTGTTAAAAGACCTTCCTATAATCTTCATGCCTTCAGAATCACGTAGTGATTATTTATTATATTGCATGCTTGGTTTCTTTTAAACATAACAGGACAAGTTATTAACTCTATCTGTTGCAAAGGCTGTGGTGTTTATGTTTATATTTTCCTGTAGGATGCAAGATCCTGCAAAGTGTAGTCTTCACTTTGTACAGCATTGCATGGCTTGTTAACACACATTTCTTCCTCTGAAATTCCATGGAACTCAATGAACTTTGACAGGACAGACTCAAGGCTGTGTTGACATCACAGCTCCACAGAGAGAGATGACTGTCAGATCAGATATCTGGATTAATACAAATTGGTTTAAAATTTTATCTTTTGCTCCAATCTGGCAGAAGCCAAGCTGATATAAACCCATCCCAGCCTGACAAGAGTGTGACTGGACAGAGACTGATACAGTGATT
Source organism: Cisticola juncidis (assembly GCA_013400215.1). NCBI lineage: Eukaryota > Metazoa > Chordata > Aves > Passeriformes > Cisticolidae > Cisticola > Cisticola juncidis. The sequence goes on along the minus strand of VXBR01009749.1, from coordinate 1,072,760 downwards.
TAACTAACCAACTTGTCTGGCTCAGGGGAGGCAGGTAGGAGGGAGGAGCTTTTTTAGTGCTGCTTTCTGCTTTCTCTTTTTGGTGGACTACTGTGGCTCCAGATGTGCAGGAGCAGACAGGAGGGTGGATTTGTGGGATACCTGGGCATGGGGGATTCCCCTGCATGTCGGGGCCACGTGTGTTACTGGGATTTACAGGATGCTGAGGCTGCTTGGGCGGCTGTGCAGACTGAGCTGGGTTTGCAGGCTGGGCTGCTGCTGTGCTGCTGGGGAACAGTACAGCCTGAGATTTACATCAGCCACTGCTGCAGGGCCATGATGAGTCTGTGTTGGACGGGTGGTAGGCTCTGCATCTGTGGATGTTGGTTGGCAGTGTAGCCAGCAGCTGGAGAAAGACAGGACTGTATTGTGTTCTTGCTGTAAATTTAGCATGTGTACTCTGGTGGCAGATACCAACTCTTGAGGATAGTGCCTGTTATGCTGTCTAGACTATATAATAAAAGGTCTTGGACCACATTTTATCTTCCCTGTAATTTGGTGATCTGCATCTTTTCAAACCACAAGAGAACACCATTATATTTTCCAAACTGGTGATCTTATTTTATTGATATACTCTCTTCCTCAATTGGCAAGATGATATAATAGAAGCATAATAGTGACAGGACAAGGGGTATTGGCTTTAAACTGAAAGTGAGTAGGTTTAAATCAGATATTGGGAAGAAATCCTTTACTTTAAGGGTGGTGAGGCTCTGAAACACTTGCTCAGAGGTTCCCCTTCTCACTAAGGGAGAAGCTGTGGATGTCCCATCCCTGAAAGTGTTCATAGCCAGGTTGGGTGTGGCAGTCTGGTCTAGTGGAAGGTATTCCTGCCTGTGGGTTGGAAATAGATGATCTTTAAGGTTCCTTCCAACCCAAACCAGTTTATGATTCTATGACAACAGAAGAAATAAGCTGGATGCTTATTCTTGTGAGGTATTTCAGGGGAAAGCATCTGAACTCCACAGTACAGTGTCACATCTGTCCTTGTAGAGTATGGCTTCATACATTGTCTTCCCTTGTGTTTGAATTCAAGCTATGGAGCATGCAGGAAAGAAGTTTCTTCTGCTTTCTCCTAACTTAGGTACCTATGCGAGTACTTAGGTATTTCATTTTTCGTGTGTCTTGACACAGCACTTTTAAATGTTTGGCTTTTGGGTTTTTGTGTAACAAATGTAAGCACTACTGCAGGAGCAATCTGCCTCTGTATACAGATGCACAGGCAGTCAGTGAATGCCAGTCTGTCTGTGATGGAGATTTTGTGTCTACAGACAAAATCAGAAGAAATTGAAATGTCATCTCAGATCTCACCAGGCTCTGCTGGCATTTCAAAAGTGTTTCTGCCTTCCAAAGAAGTTATTCCTTCATCCAATGAAGAGAAGGATTCAATGATAATCCATAGGTATGTTAGCTTAGCATTTTTCCTTGCCTGAGAGCAGATGGCAAAGCCAAGCATTGTGTTGATCATTCTGCTGTGCTCTGAGTCAGTTGTAACACCTAGGATGACATAATTTTCTGGAGGTTTTCAGTATCCTTGGGGTGCTGAACAGCACTATAAGAAGACAGAACAATTTAAGTAAAATAATTCCATGAAGAAAGGTCTTGGACTTGGTGTGACAAAATTTACAAAGTTTGATTGCTTTCTGGCAATTCAAAGATGCAGATCTTAAACTGACAAGGTCTACTAGAATGTCCTTTCAGGTGAGTCTGGAAGCCAGAAATTTCCTGTTTAGAGTTGCCCACATGGAGACACTGGGCCATTCTCATGACATTTGAGAAATCCTGAATTTGCCAGGTGAAAAGGCAGATAAGACATTGTGGTAAACTTTTTTTTGTCCTTTTCCCCAAGAGAGCAGAGCCTCCTGCTGTAACACATTTTTAATGTTTTTTATGGGTCTGATGAACTGAAACAAAATTTTTGTACTGTTACCATTTAATGAAAATGAAAACCCTGGGTTTCCAGTTCTGTTTCAGCTTCGCTGCTACAGTCCACAAGGCTAAAACTTAAAGCCATCTGGTCTTAGAGAAATGGGAAATAATTTTGTGCTAGCTAGAACACTAAAGCAGGGAAAAAAAAACCCCAGATATCATAGTTTCCAAAATCTGCAGTTTTCTTTTCCTAATGTAATGATCAATTTTTCTCTTACGCAGATAACCTTTTCCTAATACTCAACAGTTCTGAACTTTCTGATTAGGTACAGAGGCAGGAAAAAAATCTCTTTGAATCTGGACAAGATTTTGGGGTTTTTCCCCTTTCATTTAAAGGATATAATAGACCTCTATGAATATGGAGTTGCCTGAATAAAAATGTATGAACATCTCCTATTTTGAGATAAATTGCTTTGTCATGAAATACAACAAACCCAGAATTTATTTTACTGTGTAAACTTCTGTGTTCAAAACAGTTTCTGGACTGATAAACAAGAACTGGCACTTGACAATATTCTTTACAGCTGGTGTATTTTCATCTTCCAAACTCATTTTAAAATGGATCGTCTCTGTCTGAAGATCCAGTGAGTTAGGTTCACTTTGCTGTGCTCTGGTTTTGTATCGCTGGAAGCTGTTTGACACTGATGTAACTCAATGAATAACTGTCTTCCTGCTGCCAGCTACTTTAAAGTGAACAATTATGTCAGAAGTATTAAAATATTTTACATTGTAACTGAAATTGGTAAAACCAGGTTGTGTTGGATGGTGGTCGCTAGGAAAGTAAACTGTAAGATGCATTTTGTTGACCTTGGTTTTATGAAGTAAAATTACCCTGAAGTAACGTAGATCTTGGCCTGGGTCTTGCTGGCAGTCTTTAAGTTCATACAATGAATGTGGCTGTGATGAATTCATCTCACTGAGTTACTGGTCTGCCACTAAGGGTAGGATTTTTCAAGCATGAGCCCTCTCTTCTGCCAGTTAAACATATAAGGCAATTTTCTTGTACCTCGCTATAGTCAACACAGTGAGCACCTCTTTAGGTCAAAGGATGGCAGGATAAGTGAGATGATTTGCAAAATAGCTCAGCCTTACAAAACAAAGCCTGCATCTGTGATCCAAGAGAATAATTGCATATAGTAGATAGCAAAATTTCTCAAACTAAACATGAACTTAAATTTACCAGTCCGTTTTGCTGACTGGCAAATTTGCCTTCGGTCTGAAGTCATTAGGAGCTTATTTTTACATGAAGCATTTGCAGTCAAAACAGTGTTGCTATCTCTGCATCATTTCTGTGGAAAGATTAAAAAGATTGCGGGAGTTTGGGAAAGAAATCTTGCCCTTTGGCCTGGAATGGCTGCCAATTCTGTTACATCATGCCATTCCAGGTATCAAGAGATCAAATTTAGTTTTATAGAACTAATGCTTACCATGTGCTGTTAATGGGAAGCTTGGGATTCTTCTGCAAGCAGTGATGGCACAGGGCTGGTAAATACCCTGTGCTCCCTCTGAGACCAAGGTGGGTGTCTCTGGTAACACTCCCCTGCACCTCCAGGGCGTGTGTGTGCTCTGTGCTGGGGCTCTCCTCTGTCTTCCAACCACTGGCTGAACCGGCCGTCTGCACTCGCTGCTGTGAGGAGCCCTGGGGGCTTAGAGGAGTCCTTGATCTGAAGGGGTCCTTCCCTGCACCAGGACAGCTCTCAGCACCAGGGCTTCTACCTTCCCCAACCAGTGGCAGTCATTGATCAGACAAGGCCTTCATTCCCAAGAGGTCTGCCAAAATCCAGTCAGAGAGCTTTGTCTACAGACCAGCTTTATTCTTTCATTTGGAATTTTCACATTAAAGTTTTTGTATAGGTGTGCTTGATGTTGCATCAGAAAGTAGGAAAAGTATTCCCTGTGAAGCTTAACAGCACTGAGTTGCTGTTGTAGCCACAGTGTGACTCTTATTACCCACTGGGGCAGTGAATGTTGCACCAAGGAATGTTGCATCCTTTGTCTTTCTCAAATTTTAGTATCTATAACGAGAGGGGGGAAAATCCTCTTTTCTTATCATTGAAACAATGGTTGTACATTAGCATCTGAATTAAAATAAACAGTCTGTAGATATCGAGGACAGATTTTCTACAGTCAATTTAGAAACTTTGTTCATTTATTATTAAGTATTTAATGAGAACAGTAAACCAATGATAAAATTGGACTTTGGAATTTGTCTTAAGACAGAATGCAAATGTTTGAACGTTTTTTGGTTTTGGTCACCATTGTTTTTGCTATCTCTGAGGGCAGTTCCCTTTAATTTTGAAACCCTGTTCATGAGTACCAAGAGCAAAAGGACTAAATGTCATTTAAAAGCAATGTAGCAATACTTGCCAACAGCACAGCTTTAGTAGATTCTGAGACAGGAATGTGGGAGCAGTCACAGCCTTAAAAAAACAATAATAAGCTTTAGCAAGTAGAGAATCTACAAAAATATTTGAGAGTTGTGCATGATCTCTTCTTGCTGTGTTGAGGTTTTGCTCTCAAGATTTTTTGGGGTTGAATTTAGGATTTTTTTCTTTAGAAACCCCACAGAAGACTTCAAAAAAATTGATAAAAATATTTACTTAACAGCTGCCTTGAAGTCCACTCCCTCTCTAGAGTTAATTTTTTTTTCTCATTTTCCTGGCTGTTTTATCTATCTTAATGGAACTTAGTTCACGGATCATAGCATTTTGTGCCAAATTCTCATTGTGTTTATTATTATAATGGTGTGGTGCATTTGTCTTGCAAAAAGTATTAGCTGACGTGACCTCTGCTCAGAAGTGTGCATCAAAGTTAAGGAGGTCACGCCTTCAACGTGCTGCTATGAGCAGAGCTAAGAATCTGGGTGGAGTTGTGTCTCCACAGCAGGAATTTGTCCCATTCTCATAGTTTTAAGAGATAATTGGTTTCCAGCAAAAAAATTTCACAGCTTCAAGACTGAGTATTGGAGGAGGAAGAGGATTAGTAACTGTTTGCACATAGTTTTAAGCGATCACAGAACTGTCACTCATGCCTTACCCAGAGAGTGAGCACCCTAATCTCCCTACAGGGAGCATCCTTGCTCTCCCCAGTGAAGAGGAGAAGACTGGACGGGTGAATTCCTGCATTTGGACAACATTCTGAAGGGCTTTCCATTTCCCAGCACTTAATGACTTCATGCCTTTACAAATAAGACTTTGAGGTCATCCATCATTCACATTGTCACAGCTGGGAGTTGAAGAGAAATCAAGTATTTTGCTTTTCTTGCAATAAGCCAATTTAGGTCATGTTCTGTGCTAGTAGTGCTATATCAAGTCATGCAAATAAGCTTAACTCTGTCATTTGGTAATAATCAGAAATAATTTCAGGAAACATAATTTCAGTTTTGATGTATAAAGCTCCTGACTTGTCAGGCATTTAGGTATGTATTTTGCAGGCCAGACGTAGTGTTTCTGCTGTCCTGATGTGAAGTTTCAGGACAAAAATATTTGGGGTTTTCATGGTGAAAAAAGCTAGGCTAATACACTAAATCTTCAAGTAATTTAAAAAATGTTATTATCTTATTCAAGTTTTCAGTGTTGTTATATTATTATTAATAAAGTCTCAGGAAGAACATTGTGGAAATGCTGAGTAAGGTGCAGTAGATTACAGGTGTTTTTTCACACAATGAAAAATAAAATGCAATAGTAGTGTAAAACAACCCAAATATTTTCTGTGGCATAGAATTTCCGTATCCTGTGAGATTTCTTTAATTAGAAGCTAATGCTAATGTTTTGCTTTAAGCACGAGGAGTTCAACAGTGGTTTGATTGGATAGTCATTAGCTGAGGTGAAATGCTCAGCATTAACTGAACAGAAAATGACAAGTACCTTTTCTTCTGGCACAATTGACCTCTATCGAAAATCCTTATGCAGCCTGAACTTCCTGCTCTGCACAACTTACACAGAGCCTTGTAGTGTTTTATTGTAGAGATGAGAATATTCCTTCTGCTATTGATTTTCAAGGAGTAATGGGATCCCCTTCTGCCAAAGAGTGAGGGGAATAGCTCCTTTCCTTTGGAAAGATCATTTTCTCTGGGCTAAAGGAAAAAGATTAAATAGGCTGCAACAGCTCCTCCTTAGCCTTCTCTAGGTAGGAAAATAAATCTGGTAGATGATAGGCCCCCTTTTTTTCATCAGCCTTTCCAAAGTTGAGGAAAATGTCAAACTGTTCTCTTGTCCCAGAAGAACCAGGAGGGGAGGGGCTTGGAAATAGTGCAATCTCCTCTTGGTAACTGGGATACTGCAGCCATCAGGGAACCAATTGTGTCAGAATAAGTCCTTCATGGGGTTTTTGGTTCGTTTTTGTTCTGGAATCAGGAGAATTGTGCAGGAGCGAAAATAGAAAAATACCCTGAGCTGGCAAATCTGTTTTAAAATGTTCAATGAAGACAACACTGTTACCATGCTCTCTCAGAGCTAAGGACTGCCAACAGCAAGTCAAATACAACAGAGTGGCCAAAAGAGAAATATCCTTTGTATTTTCAGAGATTTACTGATTTGGCTGTCATAGGAAAGAACAAGTCATCTTGTGCGTAAGCACTTGGACGTGCGATTCCACTGCTGGTGTGTGCTGGCGAGTGGGTAAAAGGAGTACTTGCTACTGGCTGTAAATAGTATTGGTAGCTTCAGCTTTGTTAGCTGGAGTGCACAACTTTCTGTGTACTTCCACAAAAGCAGTCCCAGTGTCTGCTTTGTAAGAAAACAGGATTGAATGGTAACAATTGGATAAATCAGCCTGATTTGGGATACCTTGAGACTTCTGGCGTTTGACCTTAATCTAGCTGAAGGTTGGGTGAAGCTTGGAGCCAATTTAAAAGTAGTGTGGCCCTATCAGTAGGACTGGGAGTACCTTGGAAAGACTGTCCTAATGTGAGTAAAATATTAATTATTGTATAGCACTAATATTAATGAGAAATGCAGATAATTTTTGTTTTGAGTTAAAACTGTAGAGTATACGCACAAGTTCATTCTTACAGGAGTATTTACAAAGCTTGGGAAGCAAAAATAAACCAGAAAATGTAGTATTATCTTTTTTGTGCAGGTTTGAAGAATTGACCTGCTCAATCACAGGCCAGAACCTCTTTCTCTTTTTCATGTGCATGCTGAAGGTGAGGCAATAGGCAGCACGGTGCTAATACAACCATAAAAGCAGAATTAAGCCAAGAAGATGCTTCTCTCTATGCCACCTTGCTTTACTCCTGACAGTGCTGCTTCATGTATTCTCACTTCATTGCAGAACATGAGTAACTTTCTTAAAGACACCTCAATGCCATGCCTGCCTTTCTGCCTCCTGCTCTGCTCTCTGGGCCGCATCTACACAGAGATTGAGCCAGAGATTGTCAGAGAACTTCCTCTGGTGCTGGCACTTGATCTTCGACACCGCCGGTGGGTGTATGGAGTGAGCCTAGGACAGGAGTTATTTCTGACAGACCTTTGGGCATGGCCACTCTGCAGGGGAGGCAGTTTTATAGCGTGGGTGAAGGCTGTTCCCTGCCAGCTGGGTCACTGCATGAGCCCAGACACGTGCAGTTTGTGAATATACATTTCACTCTTTGGTTTGGGGTTTGTGGTTTTCTCCAGCACAACACAGCACTTCAGCCCTGAGTGAAAGAACCTTTTTGTTGACTGTCCATATCAGCAGTGATAAGCCATGGTACTGGGAACATCACAGGGCTGCTGTAGCTTAGCAGACAGTAGAGCTAAGGCAGCCAACCACACGTGCTCTTTGTCTGGCAAAACACTTTGCAAATGCATTTATTTTGGTCCTGTTCAGGAGCTAGCAGAGAGTGTCTTTCTACAGCTGCCAGTTAAGAGTGCTAACACAAGTAATAACTGCACTGTGCTGTGTTCTCCTAAGTGTAGGGACAACCCTGAGAGTCACACACCTTCTGATGAATATTTATAAAATACAAGCTTCTGTCATTGATGTACATGAAGCTGTGCTCGCTCTCCAGTCACGGCCGGCACAGCAGTGACAAGCCCATGACCAAAGCCAACTTCTCTGGGCCTTGTCAACCCCCTTTGGGGACAGTGGGGTCTGTCTCTACCAGCACTTAGAAACCTCCAAAATCCTCAGAGCACGATGCCATACAAACAGAGTAGGCAGGAATATTCACTATCACAGTCAAATAAAGAGGGTGAGGTTAGTTCTTAAGCCACTGGAAAACTCCACCTTATAAAGGGCCATGGAACCTGTATCCTGCATGACTCTCTTTATGCTCAGGCCCTGTTGGTACCTTAGTATGGAAACTTATTAAATATAGAGCAAATTCAAAAATAATAGCTCATTACAGCATGTTACAAGTTTCAGTAGGTGGGGTTTTTGTTGCTGTTTTGGATGTGTTTGCAAGTGCATTAACAAGGCACAGTGAGAACTTCTTAGGCTGCCCAAGCACACCTAGAGGCAACAGTAACTTAGCCTGAGTGGGAGATGGGGGACGTAGGAGAAAGCTATAAGGTCTTCCTCCCTGGAAAAACCCTTTTTATCTGCTTCTTAACCTGGAACAACTGAGTGTTCTCATTCTGCTATTACTCAATGAATTGTTCTAAATGTAAGATATTTTTCTGTTCAATTGGTGATGCATGCATACCCATATCTATAATGCAGACACACACTTATCTGCTTCCACATTTTGTGTGGAGTCCTTACAGCTTCTGCAGGTTTCTAGCTGTATCTGTGTTTTGCACTAGTTTCCCTGGGGTTGTTTTACTGCTGAGGCAGAGTCCAAGATTTAGAAAACAGGTCTAGATCCAGCACAGCATGAAAGCCATATGATGGCTTAGATGAATATTTCTTGGCTTGTGGAGTTTTAAAATCCATGGTGGCTGTCAGCAGAGCCAGTAAATTCTCCATCCTTGGCGTCAGATAGCAACACAGTACTATTGGCAAGGTAAATGTCTGCAGTTTGGAGTTTATCATCTATCCAGAAGGTATGTCTTTATACAGAAGATGCCTTTTATATAAAGAAAAGTCTGTGAGGAAGCATATAATGTGACCAAGAGTGAAGCAGCAGATTGTGACTGTGTTTACATGAGGACAAATGTGAAGTGATTTAGTAGCCTTATTAATTCAAACTGGAATGAGCAAATCTGGTGGTAAGGTCAGTGGGGAACAAACACTCAGTATAATTTTTTACATTCAAAATGTGGATTCTAAATTCTGGAACAAGATACTCAAGTAAAAACATGAGGTAACATCCTGATTAATACTGTTTTCTTCAACAGCAGTGTACTACAAAGTGACCTTTCAAGAATTTTGTTAAGAAAAAAAAAGTCCTGTATTTATTTCAAGCATTTGCTGATTTTTTGCCAGCATAAGATAAATCTAAGCAGCTGTAGGTACACAGATTAGTAGACTATCAAATGCTTTTTGTGCATCGTGTTTTAATAAGGGCAGATACATTTTTTTACATACTTTTTTTTTAAATTTTTTTTTTATTTTAGGCATTGCAAAGGCAATCCCTGGTGTTGTCTAGAATGAGTCAGTATGGCCAGCCCAAGGCTCCATTATATGGCAAAATAGTTGTCTGCTGAGAGGCTGTGCTGTTTGATGACAGAAGTGTTAGGGAGCAGGACAGAATCATCCCTGGGGGCACAGCCTGGCCAGTGGGATGCAACTTGGACTGCCATTCTCTAGAGCTGCCTCAAATAGTTTATCACAGGTGGGTAAAAGGGAATACAGTTTACAAGGGCTATCTTTAAAATCATACTGCTTCTGAAGTACTGTATGTGCTGTAACTCAGGAGAGTATTAAGCAGAAGATAAATGACAGTCCTTTTCCCTCCACATCCCTCTGATTTATTGCTGTATTCTTTTGTGATGTTAAGAGCTGCTTAGTTTGTTGTTTGCCTTTGTATTGTACAGCAGTTGTTTTCCTTTTGTGGTAGTCCTGAAGGGCAGGAGGGGGAGTAGTTACCACAGGGCAGTAGGACTAGAGAAAAACACTGAAAAAAAATAGGCTAACAGGGTCAGAAACCTAAAGTGGTGCCAGCTGAGATGTCCTGTGTGCCTTCAGGACTTTCCCCTCAGCTCATGGCTGAGTCCCAATGATGGAGGTGAGTGCTTTTAGGGGGTAGGAGACTGACACTGAGCTTTTAGGGGGGAGAACAGCTGTGGCTGCAGCCCACCTCTGTCAGCTCTCCCCCTGGACAGGAGCCTCTTGTCTCATGCAGGGACAGCAGCAAGGGGCTGGGATGGCTGCCTGGCTCATTGCTGAGCTCAGGAACACTTACCATCCATCAGTTCCTATTGTAAAAGGCAGACTCCACTCAGTTGTGTGAGGTGCTATGACTGAAATGATTACCTCTTCTGGAATGTATCCCTGCTCTCTTCTCCAGGGAGATAAACGAGCTGGGTCAGTGCCTCTTCCCACTTTGTTCTACCATATGCCCTCTTTCTCTCATAATTTTCTGAGAGTTTTTGTCTGGATAATCTAAGGTTTAAAAAAACTCTTCATCTTGCACATCTGGAATGATTCTTACCCACTCACCCATGGTACAGTGCAAAAACAAGTAGGCACATTTTCTAAAGCTATCTTCATGAGGATGATGGATGATTCTTAGAATTACTTCTGTAATTAGCAGAAGAATTGAAAATAAATGAGAACCTGAGATGTGCAGTCATGCTTTAATAGTTGACATTTTAGTCTTCTGCCTTAGAAGCTTAAGGTTTAGAAGAAGGAGTTCACTTCTCTTTTTTATACACCTATTTGTATAATAAATCTAACCCAAATAGATTTTGTTGATTCTGTTTGGGTGCAATGGTAGGAAACTATTTAAAAAAAACAACTTGAGACTTTTTAGGCTGGTAGAAAATCTTTATTGATTTGGAATACTGTATAATAAACTCACAGCCAGACTTTTCAGATATCAAAAATTAATATTTCAATGTGCTTTCAAAGGCCATATATTGATTTATTGTGTGCTTTTCTGCACATCCATAAAATACTATGGAAAGGAAAGAGTGAAATTAATTTCCAGAGAAAAATGTTTTAGGATACTGGGCATTTTTCCACTGAACATCTCTGTGGATATCTGAAAAAAAAATGTTATTTCAGTTCTGTACAAGAAAACAATGTTCAAACTTTACTCTTTCCCATCATCAGTAAATTTGAGAAAATTCTTTCGTAATTATTGACTAGCAGAGAAATTGAGCTTTTTTTGGAAAGCAATTTGGGAGATTATTTACTTTCAAACAGTCTTCTTGGAAGTGTGAGCTATGGATGGTATTTGTACTATTGTTTTCTGATTTGCTTTCAGATAGAGGGCAGTTTGAGGGAGGAGGACAGTATTAAAACTGTGTCATTGCAACATGTGGATTCTCTGCTCTTTGCACTTTCCTGCTACTCTCTGCTGCCCATTGCAGCCTGAATGCCTCCTGTATAGGACAGACTAGCAATAGCCAAGTCTCTCATGGACTTGAAAGAGCTTTGACTCTTTTCCTCCTGAAGGCTATGGGTGGTTTTTTGAGTGAAGACAGTAAAAGACAAGGAGCTTAAGCAGCATTGATTTATATTGGTTTTTAGTACTTGCTGTTAGTTACATAGCCACAATGCATCAGAACTCGTGATGAGTATATTATTGCTTTATCTGTTCATTTTTGTGGAAATTCACATCCTTAGTAACAGAACTCAATGGGGCAGTTTTCAGGGTGAATTTTTGTGCTGCTGGAAACCATTCTTTTAGAGGTTGGCACCAAATTAGTTGAAAGCCAGTAGTAGTTATAATTGAAAACTGTGACCAACTGTTGTTTGTTTCATAATAGCACAGCATATGCCCAGCTCCTAGGGGAAAAGACTCTTGCAGCAGCTGAAGAATGCAGCCTGTGATCTCCTTCTTCCCAGGGATGCTCCACCCAGCCCCATCACTATAAATGGCAATTGGACTTCAGGGAATTACAGCAGACAACGAGCTGAGCAATGGCAGGTTCATCTGCAGCTGACATTTTCACTGTTGGGCATGAAATTAATGAAATATAGCCTTGAACTGCTTAGTGCAAGGTCTGCAGCTTTGTATAAAGTGTGCCTTGGGCTCTGTTAAGATGGGTCAGTGCACTGAGAGTGGTGGAAGTCTGATCTGCCCAAGCCACTTCTTTCAGAGCACTAGGGCTGAACAAGTGCTCAGCCTTGGGAAGCTTTTTGGCAAGTTTGCCACAAAACTGCACGTTTTATCAAGCAGCTGTGCAGTTGGCCACTGAGACGTGACTTCATGTATCTGCAGCCTTGCTAGCACAGGTCAGATCTTGGAGGACACTTAGGGGTGCTCAGCAGCCAGGGAAAATGGGATTTTATAGAGGAATTTGGTTCATTCACTACATGTTTGCTATGTAGCCACAGTGTGGCTACACCTCTGTGCAGGCCACCTTGCACTCCTTCCCTGTATGGGAGGAAATGGGGAAAAAAGCATTGCTGGAGTTTTGCCCTTATCTCTGTGAGCCAAACAAAATTAATTGCTTCCCCAAAAGTTCCTGTTTCTCACTGCTGGTTGGAAGTGGTGCTGAGAATGTCTAGTTAGAGATAGTGGTATTTTGAACACAATCCCACTGCAGGTCTGGTCCGCCCCAAGCTGATGTGTCAGCATTTGAAACATCCATAATTAGCCTGCACTTTTGTTATTATTGGCTTTCATTTCTCTGTCAGATGGAAAGGGTGAAATTTCACAAGGTCTAAGGGATTCCTGAAGGATAATCCAGTTCACTCTGTAATGAATTATTTATGGTAATAATGATGTTAAGAGTAATAACACCGGTAACATACGCTTTAATTAATTCTGTGCTGTGTGAAAAGTCAGAGGGGAAAAGCATGTTTAATGTTTATTCAGCAGAGGATTTGAATAGAGAAGTGTAAGGGAAGTAGCCTTCTGTGGAATAATAAACACAAAGCTATACATTGAACAAATGCTTCATTTTTATTATTCCCTCAGTTCCAGCTGGAAGCATTATTGACTGGCTGTATCCACCTTTACCAAAACTTCTCTTGTATGTATAATGCTCAGGCTGTCACTTTCCAAAGGCACAGAGAGCACACCTGCAGGCTTCTCTCTGCAACAACTGGAGTTTTATGTGCTCCTTACATAAATACATACAATGAGATGTGCCTAGACTTTCACATACCTCCTGGAGATAAAGCTTCAAAGCAAATACCAGATACCACAAAGATATTTTAACTCATAAAAATGCCACGAAATGTGCAAGTGTTGCAAAAGCCTTTAAAATCAATGTCTTCTTTTAGAAATGTACCCGATTTTCAGCTTGGCCCCTGGAAAGTCATTCTTGTAGCTGAGGATATTTATTCTGTTCCATTTTTTGAATGGGATGCAGCTGTTGAATTCTTCAGACCTGAGTAAAGGCTCTTAAAGAGTTTTATTTATATCTGGTGTTTTTTTCTGTCGTCCTCTGTTTCTGAACAAATAGCAACAACTTCAGCTATTGAAAATTGTCATACTGCAGCTAAGGCAGGTTGACTTCTCTGAAGAGCTGGACATTTACGTGAGTACATATGTGTAATTATATGAAAGTGAGTGTAATTTCTGAAGAAGGTTGGCATGAGGTAGACTCTTCCCCCTTGTGCAGAAGTTCCTCTAGGAGATCCCTGAGGATCTGGAGAACAGAGAGCATGTAAGGCGATCAACTTAAACTCATCCACAGTCTGTTCGAAGTGTATTGCAATGATACTTAAGTGTCTAATCCTTCTTATTCCAAAATACAGGCTTTTGGATTGAGTTTCCCTTGAGTATTCTTTGTGGTGATTAGTGAGTTGTATCAAGTAATCTCATTTAGCTCATTAAAGGGCATAATGCAGATATGAACTCTTTAGACCCTGTAAATCTCAAAATCAATCTGCTCTTTAACCATATGTTACTGAAAATCTTTGATAGTAAGCTGAAGTTCTGTGATATTTTGACGTGAGTAGAGTTTGATAAAAGTTTTAAAGCAGCATGCAGGGCTGTTCAGTGTCTGTGGGATGGGGAGTTCTTTGTACAGCAGCAGTGTGAGATCCAGCAGGAAGCTCAGCCTGGCAGGCAGTTGCTGGTTTTACAGGGATTCTGCAGTGAAAGCTCTTTGACCCCTGTGTCTGTGAGCCTTCTTTCTGCAAGAGCTTCGTACCGGCTCTTAAAGCTACGCTCTTGGCTCCTCCTCTTTTCACTGAATACCTTGCTCAGTCAATAACAAAAGGTAAAATTCAGAGGCTTATGTGGATCTTTGAGCTGACTAATGTATATTTTAAGTGCAGTAATAATAATGTCAATAAGAGGAGCTTTTGTGACTCCTTAACACAGGCATATTAAAATAATTGGATTGGGGATGCTTGCTAGATTTCCATTAAAAAAATTAAATGGGAACAGAGAGCATTGACAGTCAACAGCCAAAGCATACAGGGAATAAGGGGAGGGGAAGACAAGAAATAGAAGAGGGGGTAAGGAGAGGACACTGCAAAGCTTTCATGCTCTTCATTTATCTAAAAATAGGTTTTCAGTCGGCCTTCGAGTTTGTTTATGTTTATCTTTCCTTTGGAGACTGTGGATGGAGACGTGTCTTTTCAAATGCTTTGGGAGTAGGGCCTGTGCTCTTTGAGCTTGGTGTCTGAAACAGGATTTGGAGCTGTGGTTGCACATTTGGGGAGCTGCTGTGAGCTTCTCCCTGGCCATGCAGCTCCTCTGAGGCCTGGACAAGACTCTACTGCACCCTGTTTTTTAAAATCTAGTGCAGCATTTTCCAAAATATCAGTTAAGTCCATAGTTCTCTTTATGCTCTGCTTTCTGCAGGTCAGATATCTGAACACCTCCAAAGGTGGGAGTTTGTCCTTGTGTTTCAAGGACCTGTGAGGTGTGGACTGTACCTAATGCTGCTTGTCACACCTGGATTGTGGAGCTACACTAAAAATAGAATCTACTCTGTGGTTTTATGAAAACAAAGCTGTAAAGTGGCATTTTCAGGATATTGCAATGACTCGGAATATGTTTGACTGCTTTTAAGAGTCTTTGAGAAAATATAGAGCATATTGTTTTTGGAGATTACAGCAACAGCATGTCGGAGCAAACCCAGCTTGGGTTCCTCCAGGATGGCCTTTCTATTCTCCATCAGCCTTTCAGTCTCTGCAGCTCCTTATGATGTTTTCCTTTTCAGGAAAGAGGAATGATGCTGCATGTTCTCTCTTCATTTGTTCCAATGTATGGGCTTTTATTAGAGTCCAATATAACTTTTCACAGTACTTACGTCATCTCTTTTGGAGTCATCAGTTTCTGGTGATGGATAACACTTAGAATCAAGAGATAAAAACCCCCAAGTTAAATATGTTTAATGGGTTTTTATTTGCTTTCTGCTTTTTAGAGATTATGAGACACAGACAGAGAGTATCTTGAGCAGATGGGTGTTTGTGGTTACTGGACCAGACAGTGGAGATATAATTAAGTGCCTTTTTTGCATATGCAACTTGCAACCACTTCTCTGTTTTCACAGGTCTTAGGATCATATGAAGTGTAAATTTAATAGAGGTTGTTGTACTTCTCTTATTTATTTCTATTTTTGAATGAGCTGTTTCAGCTGAACCTAGTGCATATAACCTTGTATGTCTGTGGATGCTCAGTCTGTCTTGCAGACTCCATGGTAGGGTTCCAAAAAGGATACAGGAAAGCCTAGACTAGTCAGTGTTTTTCAGTTACATTTCATGGAAATGCAAAGTTCCAGTATGTTTTTATTCACAGTAACTCTGCTGTGTCTCCTAGAAGCTATTTTACAGGGGGGTTTATACCCCAGGTTCTTTCTAATGACCCTGGAGGGCTTTTGGTGGTGCAATGCGATCCCTGGAGGTGGAGGAAGGAATCTGCCACAGGAACTCTGCTTGCAAGGGGAAAGATACATAGTTATACATACGAAGTTCTTGAATGGCAGCCCCCCATGAGGCACATTTTGGACCAAAAACATCATTCTTGGCTGCAAACATTTTTTAGATTTTCACCAAGCCGTCGTTATTGTCCACAGAAAACATATCTCTCATGAATGTTCTTTAAAGACAGAATCCTATATGTTCTTCCATTGAAAAAAACTGATATTTTAGGTCAATTCTGTTTCTGAAGCTATTTTTGATAGTCCCATGAGGTATTTATGTCTAGAATTGGTCACTGGTGTAACAAGAGATCAGCCAGAGGATTTCTCTATGCCTGCTAATTTTCTTCTTTTAATCCTGCACCTCTCCAGAGTCTGAGTGGGTTCTTAGAATTTTGCACAACTAAGAAACAAACTAGAAGTCCCACACTCCTTGTCTGTGAATGACAAAGTTGCAACTCAGAAGCATGTAATTTTCCTATGAGAGTTTAGGCCAAGCTCAATTCAAAATTTTAAGATTAATATTTTTGAGTGCTCTGGGAAGAATTTAATCCTAAGAACAAAGCAAGTGTTCATTTTCTTCCTTTTTGTTGCTAATAGGATATATTTTATATAATCTCTCCATAAGCTGTGAATATTTTGCTTTAGAACATTTAATTCTGATAGCCTGTTTTTAAATATAAAGCTGTGCATTACTGAAAAAAGGTAGTTTGAAATGGGAAAAATAACTCCTTAGATGTGCTGGTAGCTAATAGAAATTATATACAAATAAGTTCAGCTAGACAGTGTAGACAGTGTGCCCCAAAGAACCCTAGGCATTTTTTGCAGAGATCACTTCTAGTGTATAGTGAAGAACCTGAAGAATCCAGGTTCAAAATAGAATTCAGTTTCTAAGAAGGAAACTGTCAACTTGCATTTCCAATAAATTTGAATTTGTGCCTATAGTTCCAATATTGTTTCACTTTTTTTTTTAAATCTAAGATAGAGGAAAAAAGCTGTCTCTGGAGCTCAGAAGTAAAAGGAGGACAGGCTATGTCAATACTTTACAGACATTAAATTTTATCTTTATGCAGGCCACCAAGAAAGGCTGGTGATACTTTGTTTACAGGGAGCTGCTGTGCAGAGCTGGAAATGGCAGTTCCATCATCACAGGTTTTGAGTGAGCCAGGCTCAAGAAGGAGCATAACCCCATTTCCAGTTATTTAAATGGCAGGGTTTTGCTCATTAAGGAAACTCAAAGAATATTGGCACAAGGGATATGTGGACTAAAACAACTTATTTTTGAAGAAAGATTGCAAGGACCACAAATGTACAGCATATTTACGAGAGGACTAGCAGGATACTGCTCTTTGGCTGCAGCATCTTGACAGTCAGTGACAGTACTTTGCTGAGGTTATTCAGCTCTCTCTGCAGATCAGACAGATTTTGTGCCTTGGATTCATGTGTGGTTTGATGCCTAATGTGCAGCACACCAGCTGGTCCTGGCATCTCTCAGCCCTGGGCAGCAGTGTGGAAAGAGGCTGGAAATGGAGGTGAGGAGCTGCATAATATGAGGATTTGATGTCGGATCTAAGAGGCACTGAAAATGCTGAGGTCTGTGCATTGATTTCCCTGGGCTTTCATAAGGCTCCAAAATTAGGGACATCTGATAGAGTCTGAGTTTGGTGCTACCAGGAACCACGCTAATGGCCAAGATATCAACCTAGGAGGGACTGTGAGTTTCTGAGCTGGGACTCTCATACCCTGACTGGTGGGCAGCTCTTCAGCCTGCTGATTTAGAGGTGGACAAAGCATCTGGGTAGATATTTGGAGGGGAAAAAAATCCAAAAACTTACATCACATAATCTCCCTTGCCACTGCGGTGAACTCTAGCCCGTGGTTCTGTGTGCAATCTGATGAAGCTCTAGGTCGTGTCAGCCGACAAACAAACTTGTCATGCTGAAGAATGACTTGGTGAGAAGCCACACAGGGCAGAGCTGCCATCAGAATAATTGGTGATTCACTGTTTGTTTCTCACAAGTTTCCTACGCTCTCTGCCCACGCACTGTAGCTGACAGCATTCTGTATGGGGACTGTGGACATGACAGACATTATTTATGAAGCAGTGCTTTTATCAAGGATTTTTTTTTTCCCTAGCACGCTGTGTAAAATGCTCAGTCTCTGTGTTGTTGTTGTCAAAATTATGTTGCAAATATAGCTGGCCTGCCTAAGTTTTCAAAGGTGTTTTAAAAAGCTCTGTGCCAGAAGGTCAAGCAAAAGCTGCTGAGAGCTCTTTGCTGTGTTCTAAGGTGCCATGGCAGCTGTGTCCTGCACTCTTGGCTCTCCTGACAGAGTGAGAGTTGAGGCAGTTGCCGTTGGTTCTGAGCTTGCACATCTCCAGGCTGAAGGATTTTTGGGAGATCTGCCCCTTCCTCACAACTCCTTGCACTGTCTCAGCACATCTCTGGAGTACGAAGCAGGGAACCCAGTCACAACTTGTGTGTGTGACTGAGCTTTTCCTTGGGCCAGGCTCTCAGCTTGCTTCAAAGCGGAGAAAGGAAAAGATATTTTTTCCTCTTTAAGATTCATGACGTCTGGCAGCAAAAGGTGTCCTGGGAGTCACAGCTGCTCCAGCTGGGCTCACTCTCAGCCGCTTATTACACAGCGGCAGGTCAACAACGTTATTCTTAATTTATTTTATGATACAGCATATCTGGATCTTCATCCTCAATTCAAGCCTGGTGTGATCAAATACTAAAGAACACTGACAACAAAAGAGCTCAGTTAATGGGTAAGGAAACGGAATAATCTTGTGTGTCATAGGATAGAGGTAAGTGTGATGGAGAACAGCATCTGAATGTGGTGTTAATGATGACATCAGGTTTAATGTTTTTGGGATTTAGATAGATGTAAAGGGAAGTGAACCTCTTTAATTCAGTAGGGAAAAAGGCTGGCACTACCAAGCACTTACCAGGCTCTGGAAATCCATCAACAAACTGAGAGCCCTCAAATTCTGTTTGTTTTCAGACCAGTTGCATGATCGTGCCTGTTTTCATAAAGACTGAGAGTAATGAAACTATGGAATGAGAAGTGGCATTAAGGTTTGGTAACCAATCTCTGTAATTAGGCTGATTTGTATTTGAGTGGCTTCGTCAGGTGGCTCTCTTTGGAGTCTGTGGTGACATGTTTATCGTTCTGTGTATGCTCTGTGCATGAGGGGCACGTAACCCAGGCAGTTGTGAGCAAAATATGCTGAGGATGAGGGGAGTTTGAAAGCTGATGGCATGACAGCTGCCGCTGCATAGGTTCATTTTGGCAAATAACAGTTTCTGTAAACATCAGGTTTTATGGCCACGGCTGTGTAACTGTTGCATTTTAAAATTCCAGTTAAAGGCATACAAGAAAGTAGAGATTCAGAGCTGTTCATTATCTGGCTCGGTCTGTGAGGAGCTTGTAACTCTAGCAATTGTTTCTGTTTTTCATAACAGTGAAAAACTTTATGGCTATTTTTCCCCTTTTCTGTCCAAAGTAAATGTGCTGTTTAAAAACAAAGAAAGATGTGGCAGAATGTCTGGTGGACACAGTTTGAACCTGGGGTTCTTAGGTTGGAGGGGCAGTTTAGAAAAGACATCTTCTTCCCGAAAATTGATATTGCAGCACAGTGTTTTCATTTGTGTGGATCCATTTTACATTTATTACTTTAGAAGTCACATTTTTAACAAGCCTCCATATGAACAGTGGTGAGCTTCAAGGTGTAGTTTAGTGATCTTTCCAGGTACGCACAAAATTCCATCAGTTTGACATAAAACTATGTATCCAATCAGAGCTGTTGTATAGTTCCAGTATAGTTGAAGTGATTTCTTAAAAATATTTAAACTCTGTTTCGTATTGAACTTAATGGCAAACCAGCATGGACATTTTGCAAACAGTAAATTTTTTATAAGAAATGCCAAAATAGTGCTTTGCATTAAGCTAATGTAATGTCCTGTGCTGTGCTTTGTAAAAAGGGATCACATTGTGCTTGATTGCATAAAAGGAAAAGGAAAAGTAATTGCATGGATGAAAAGTATTCATAGTAGTAAGGAATGCAAAGCCACCTCTTTGTATTCACAATATTTTTTCTTGTTATTAGACTTAGCGTATTTTCTGAACTTTTCCAGAGAGAATTGTCTTTGCAGGGTCTTCAGGAAAGAGAATCAGCAAAACAGCTGCATGTGTGGGTGGAATTTGATATCCCAGATCTTATAAAAACTCCAACAAACAAAGCAAGAAAGGCATTCCCAATAAACTGGAATAGACTGGCAGAGCAGTGTAACTCAGTGGTACAGACTTGTCCTAGGCTGCATGACATTGATGTGTAGCACAGGGTAGTGTTTGCACATGTGAACATAGTGTGAGAGTGATAGAACTGAAGTGTAGAGTGATTATGCAGCAAAAGAAGTGAAAACTCTCGTTCTCTAAAAGCTATTTGCTTCCTTGTTTCATGTTTCAAATGCACTTGTCCCTCTAGAGCTCTTGTGTTGCTTGCACTGCAGCACTGCTGTCTGGTGATACAAACTCATGACTCAAAGAAAACTTCCTTAAAGAAGCAAATGGCTCCTACAACCTTTTTTCCGCCTGTATCTCAGCCAGTTTATGAAAAAGAGATTGGGCATGAGGGAGCACACACGATCACAGTACAGAGTTGGTGGGTGATCACTGTTACAGGTGTCCAAGTCAGCTCTGAGAGTAGCTATTCATGTAATGAGTTTGCAGATGGCTCTGGAGGGGGCTGGCAATCTCTACTGAGGTTCAGCATAGTAGGAGGGGAGATGTTGGAGTAGACAATGACCTCCTGAGGAGGTCAGTTGTCTGGGATGGGGTAAACCTGGATCCATGGGCCAAGCCCAGCAACATGAGGTTCAATAAGATCAAGTGCTGGGTCCTGCACTTTGGCCACGACAACCCCAACTTCCAGCCTGGGGGAAGAGTGCCTGGGAAGTGGCCTGTGGAGAAGGACCTGTGGGTGCTGGTTGACAGTGGCTGAACATGAACCAGCAGTGCCCAGGGCACCAAGAAGACCAACAGTGTCATGGCCTGTACCAGAAACAGGGTGGCCATAGATCAAGGGAAGGGATTCTTCCGCTGTCCTGGGCACTGGTGAGGTCACACCCCAGATCCTGAGTCCAGTTCTGCACCCCTCACCAAAAGAAAGACTCTGAGATAGTGGAGTACCCTCCAGAGGAAAGCAGTGGAGCTGAGGAAGGGCCTGCAGCACAGGTGCTGTGAGGAGTGGCTGAAGCAGGCAGGGTTGTTTATCCTGGAGAAGGAGGAAGCTCAACCAGCAACCAGCTCTCTGCAACCAGCAATAGGAGAGGACATGCCCTCAAGTTGCACCATGGCAGGTTCAGGTTGGATGGACATTCTGAGTAATTTCTTCACTGAAAGGGTTGTTTAGTATTGAAATGTGCTGCCCAGGGGGGTGGTGGAGTCACTGTCCCTAGAGTTGTTCAAGAAATGACCACGGGGCACACAGTGCTTGTGGTTTAGTTTACACAGTGATGTCCAGTCAAAGGTTGGACATGATGATCTCAGTTATTTTCCAACTTAAATCAGTCTGTGATTATGTGAAAGCCTGGTTCAAACTCTTGCTCCAAGTCAAGTAGTACAGAGTTCTTCCCAAGTCCTTTGTGTTTTAGCTGAGTAACTGAGAGCTGTCACTTTACTCTCTAAATGTAAATATTTAGAGATTATATTTTGTACCTATCCAGTAAATCACACCCAGCCTCACTCTCCCCCTCAAAGAAGAAAATAGCACCCTAGAATTGTTTTCCAGCCAGATCTAGTATGTAGGTAGTTGGATGACTGTTTTCCTGTGTGGAACAGACCTCATTTTTCTTTCTGTCAGTCGTACTGACAGAAAGTTTATAGAAAAGACTGGTATGAGCCACTTGAAACAATAAGAATAGGGTTGTGTATTGAATTGAAGACTCTACTGTTAGTCAGATCTTAGTTCTTGGAGTTATAGTATTATTTGATTTTAATTTCATTATGAGATTCTTGCTTTATTAGTAAACTCATTATGAGTTCCTTGTCAGAACATGTAATCTGCATGAGTCTTAAAAGCTCAAAATCCAGGAAGTAAACTAAAGTACTCAAATACGTATTTTTAGCTTTGTGTACAATACTTAGGCAGATAAAATTTTTGCAGGCTTGGAAATTACAATGTGTACTCTTTCACATGCATTCTCTCTTTTAAATAGTAGGTAATTTCCTTCCTGCTAAAATGCTGTGATTTTTTCTGTTATATGAAACATAATACAAATAGATACCACTCCTAACTGTTCAAAACATTGACTGTGGTCACAATGATACTTCTTATTAGATGCAGAAATGGTTAACTTGTGTGCTGTGCAACTGAGATCCTCGTGATTTCACCAGGATATTTTGTACTTCTTCAGGATCATATATCCAGATAGGACATATAATTTTATTTTTTTTCATTCAGATTGTTTAAGTACAGTTCACAAATAATTTCAGCCTTACTGTTTTGTTTGCTTAACATTAATCTCGTTAGGTTTAGGAG
Organism: Cisticola juncidis; assembly: GCA_013400215.1. Lineage (NCBI taxonomy): Eukaryota > Metazoa > Chordata > Aves > Passeriformes > Cisticolidae > Cisticola > Cisticola juncidis. Next base: position 1,050,392 of record VXBR01009749.1, on the reverse strand, counting down.
AAAGAGCACTATTTCAATAATCAGAATCTCATGGGAAACTTTACTTTTAGTAAGGGCATAGCTTGAATAGATGGCACTCAGGGAATGAATGGATTATTGTAACCTGCAGTATTGAGCAAGAGTTGTCCTCAAGACAGAGTCTCCCTTTTCCATAACCTGTGGCACAGGAAAACTCAAAGAGGACGTGCCAGTCTTCAGTGTATCATGGGCTGTGGTTCTTTGTTCACCTTCACAGGCAGCTGAACACCAAGGGCTGTTGGGAGCACATTTGTGTTGGTCACAGGAACTGGAGTGGGGTCTGTTTAAGGCAGCTTTGTCACTGAAAATAATACTTGTGCAGCAACTGTATTGGATTTAGGTTCACCTGCCATTAGCTTGCAGAGTTTGTTATTCCCAATGAAGCAGGAGCAAGTTTTAACACTTAAAGAAACATAGCACCAGCATCTCGAAAGGTACAGTAAATGAACTAATAGAAGGGAAATAATTCCCCTTTTAATGAAGCCAGGCTATCCCAGATCTTTTATGTTGAAATTGATGAAACTTCTGTAGCTCATTACCGTGCTCTCAGATGGCTTAATTACTATCGTATTTCAGCTTGTTACTTCATGCAGTCATAGCTGTGACAGCACTGCTTGTACCCTTAACCTGCAGCAAAATTCAGGACATTGCAATATAGCTTAATTCTCTCTTACACATGAAAACACTCAAAAATCTGTTTATGTGAACACCAACAAAATTTCAGCTGTAATTGTGAAGTTGGATCTGGGCTTTTTAAGATGTTGTGTGTATCTCTTTTGACACCTCCAAAAAGGTATTTGGCCCCTTCTAGTTTAATTGCGGTTCTTCCTGATAAATCCTGTAAGCAATATTGATATCTGCTGAAGTAAGAAATCGGAAAAATCTGACCATATATTTTGATTCTTTTAGGGGAGCTTTCTAACTTCTGGAGGATGGTTTTCTGGATCTGTTGAAAAAGCTCAGTACAGGATCTGTATGTGAGCCACGAATATTTTACCAGGCAATACCTTTATATGGCATTCAGGTTTTTTAATGTCAGAAAAAGAATTAAACACATCTCCATTACACATCAGGTTTTTGTAAGAGAATGCTTTTAAAATACTCTAAACATGAAATGGTATCCTGAGGCATTTAAAAAACTTGGAAAGGTTGATTTGGAAATATTTTCCCCTTTATTTTAATAATTTTAATACTTCTGCGAAAGCATGCTCCTTGTTCTGCTCTTTGTTTACCCTTAGACTAAAGTTAGTTTTTACTGTGATAAATGGAAATCACCACTGTAATAGTCTGAAATGTGTATCTTTACCTGGGCATGGGTTCATGCCTTCTTGCTAGATGAAGTATTTCTGTTGTGGATGTGAATTCTGTCTCCCCTGAATGGAATTCAGCTTTCCCATGTTCCCACAAGGGTGACCTTGCAGTACTGATCCTGAATACATGGATTTCCAGCCTTGGGAATGAGACAGGATGTGAGGAAGTGTCTGTCTTTGGTAATGCAGTGGTTATATTAATTGCCATTAAGCAGTTTTGGTATCTCAACCACTGATTTTCTGACAAAACTACACTTAAATACAATATAGCAAGAGATAAGGCAGCTTTAGTGCAAGGCTTCAAACTAACTATCATCTGGACTGTACTTACTCTCTTCCTAATGGAGACATTATATTAATAATTTTGCCCTTGACGTCAAGGGGAACAGGATGTCACCCTAGATAACAACTTTAGTGAAGTCAGACTTTCTTAATGAAGATTAATTGTTGGGGCCCATACTTTGTACATCCATGTTTAGATATCGTCCTCTGAATGCTTTGATGTCACACAGCATGTCTTGTGCTTCTTTGTGTAGTGTTGAGGTGGCATTTCATTCATCTGAAATAATTCTTTGGCAGTAGTAGCAGACACTTAGGAGCAGCTGTGGGATCCTGGAGCATCCTAGATTGCAGTGGTCTGTAATGCCTGCTGGAAACCAGTGTGGTGCCTGCAATGCTCTGAGGTGGCTGTGGAAGAGCATCTGAAATGAGGGGGGCAGAGGCAGTCAGCCTGCAGCACACTTGTACCATCTACTGCTTTCTAACCCTTCATTAATTTGCAGGTGGCTATCTAGGATGGCATTAGCAAAGGAGTTTACATACAGCATGTAATGCTTAAAAGGCTACTTAATTTAATTTTTCCCCTTCTCCTTCACTCTCATCCTGTCCAGGAACAGTATTCTGAATGTTGATTCAATAGGACAGAGTATGTAGCTGCACTGAAGTGACTGACTTTTAATTCAGAACTGGTTTTGGGTCTTACTAACAACAAAACCATGGAAATGAAGAAGAGAGGGATTACCTGTACCAACAGCCAAATTGTGAGAGTTTATGCCTGAGGAGTCTGGAAAAATATTGTAGAGAGAGTTGAAATAAATGACCAGGGGAAGCAAAAGGTTATAAAGTGGTAATGATACATGGTTTCATGAAGCTTAAAGAAGTAGTTAAAAAAAACCCACAAAAAACCAAAACTAAGACACTCTAATACTATATTTGCAATGTTATTTGCAATGTAATCTTTTTGTGCAAAACCACAGAGTTCTTTTGAACACCCAAAGAGCTCCTTAGTGGACACCCATCTAAATACAAGTGCATAGCTAAAAGTTGCTAGGATAGAAAAAAAATAGACATAATTTGTTTTGATCTTAGTGGTTTCAAATGGATTTGAGCAATAGACTAATGAAAAGCAGACTACTAATCTGATAATGATGTTCACCTAAATGAGTACAGACCAAAGTCATTAACAATAGCAATAAGGCGTAAGATAAAAATTGCACTATCCATCTTGCATTACATTCTTCTTTATAAAACTGTGATGTGTGAGGATTCTTATTTCCCAGCCTGTGCACCATCCACATAACTCACTAAGGCTTGAAACTTCACAGGAATCAAGGTTGGTCACTGCCTATAGTCTTGCATCTGCATTCAGCATTCCATGCAGAAGACAGAAGAACAAGACTTCTCTAAAAGACATCTGCAAGATTTTCTCTTGGAGGTGGGGGGAAGGAGGCCAGGCACACAAGAATAGCTTAGACATGCTTAAGAGTAATTTAAGTGCACAGTGTTACTTAAGTCAGGATGTACCACATAATGTTTATTTTGGAGTTACCAAACATCCAACCTATTAGAAAAATGCTTGAAAGAATATCTGAAAAACTGCAGTCTGCATCTATTTAAAATGTGCTTATGGCTGTGGAGAAGAAGTACAGGGAATATGGACAGATTCAGATTCTTCAAAGACAAAAGGTGCAGCTTTCCAGTCATCTTCTTTGCTGAGTCACCTGCTCTGGTATTTTAGACAGTTATCTGGTAAGTGAACTGCTTGGCTGAGTGGAGGAAAGATGTTAATGGGAGTGCCAGAGAGAAAATGCAGCTGAAGTTGCAGACTTGAGATGAAAAATACATAACTGGTAGGTGGAAGAAACCAGAGAAGGCTTTTAGTCTAGATTATGGTTTCATAAAATTCTTTGACAAAAGCAGCTGTACAGTTAGCTGTTTATGTCCTGTCAGGCTGATCACTTTATCCCAGAACAGTATTTCTGTTTACATTCTTCTGTTTGTGTGTTGCTTTTTTTTTTTCTTCTTGGTCATGAAGTCATTTGCAGAGCATATTTAGACCTACAGTCCTCTAATCTACATAATAGAGAGCAACCTATGGACTGTGTCTGAACACATACAGGTGTGAACTTCAAAAAACAAACATGTTATTCTGACTTGTTGCTGAAAGATCCTTCTGCTCCTTTTAAGCTTCCAGCTAGGTCAGGCTGATGTTGAATTAGGCTGGTGAAATGTTGCCTCTCATATGGAGAGAGAAACAGAAAATATTCTTCATGTCTGTGCTGCCCTTTTCCTCCTTTGGTTGCCCCACAGCATGCAGAATAGCTTTAGGCAGATGGAATTACACCAGCACCCATTCTTCAAGGGAGCTTGACTTTTCTGGACCTCTCCCAAGCCTGGATGATTTTGCAATAATTTACAGGCTGTTTGTATAACTGTGCAGTGCTTTGGGTGAAGATGAGGTGTTTAATTTACCTTGTGTTTTATGAAGCACAGGAGTATTTGAAAAGATTCAATTCTCAAATACTGTGTTTTGACTCATAGAAGACAGTGATATATAAGTGATATATATTTGTGAAATGAAACAGAATTTTTAAAGGAAATGTTTCTTGAGTCTTTAAAGATCATGAGATTTCACTGGCGCTACCTACCACATGATTTTCCAAAAATATGTTAGTTTATTAGTCATGTGTTCCATTAGCATAATAAAACCTATGTTAATGTGACCTAGCAGAGATTTTATCAAACCGATCAAGTGTTGAAAATTAATGTCTTCTTTAGTGCACAGCAATTGGGCAGAGTGATTGCACATTCTTTAATCTCAGCAACCTGTTGTGGCATTGCAAGGTGCAGATGTTGCAAATGACTGTTTTTAGCTAGACCGTGAGCACCAGGAACATATGAGGGCCTTGCAAACTGGCAGAATAAAAACCTGGTTGAAAGGAGCAGGCCTCCTAGTCTTGTTTGGTGCTTTTATCTTTGTGTTGGTTTCAAATCCTTGAATTCCTACAACAACAAAAAATTACAGAATAATTAAGTTGGAAAATATTAAGATCATCAAGTCCAACAGCCAGCGCTGCCAAGTCCACCACTAAGATATATCCCTAAGAGCCACCTCTGCACATCATTTAAATACTTCCAGGGACTGTGATCCTGCCATTTGCATGGGTGGAAGGGTGGGATATTCCATGCCTAGGTAGTGCTGAGTTGGGTGCTGTGCTCATATAAAGCAGCCCAGCTCTGTGCAGAGTTTGCTGGAGTTCCCCAGCAGAACGGTGCGGGGCTGGACCACAGCTCGCGAGCCCTGGGGTCACCTGCCTTAGCGGGGCTGATGCTGGGCTGGGCTTTGCAGTGCAACAGCTCCCTGCTTGCACTTACAGAGCCACCTCAAAGATAGGGCTGAGGATGAGGGGTTGCCTCCAGACATAAAAATTGCCAAGGGGAGATCTGTCTGAAAAAGAGGAATAATTCATGTGTTCATGGAGAATTCACTTAAGGAACTCTGCCTAATTTGTGGTAATTCCTAGAAGTCCCATGCTGTACTTGGTTTTTGTAGGACTACAGGAAACAGGATGTATTTTTTAAGGGGTGTAATTTTCGCTTCCCAGTCCTGTTTTAATATCTTAATATTAAAGAGAGGATTAAATTAAAGAGTTAGGATTTCAAATTTGTTATGGTAGACATATCAGTGATATTTTTGTTTATGAAAATGTTCATGATGGAGAAATAACTAAGATAAAATACCCCTAAATTCCACCATAAAAACCTATATTTCTTTGTCTGTATCATTTTGACTGTAGAATACTTTACGTATTATATATTCACGAGGATTGAATGGCATGTTTCTGTGCTTGTAAAGTTTTGGTTTTTTTTGCATTATCAAGGTTGGAAAGGAATTAGTTTTGTTGTGTACATTGTCTGGTTGTGATGCTGTTCTTGATCACTTTTATCTATAAATGACAACAGCTTTTTAAAAAATGTCAATGTTTACTTGCAGTTTTGCAAATATGGTTTATGTGACTTACTGGTTTGGTTTTGCTTAAGTTAAGCTGCTCAGCTTGGCTTGTGACAGTGTGCAAACCTTTAGTTTGAGATTACTAAATTTGGTTAGTCAACAGTAAGGCATCAGAAGGGCAAGAAGAGGGGAAGAGGCAAAAAAAAAGTGAAGTAACACTGCAGTAGTCAAATACTGGGGTCACACAGAAGTTTTGCATATGTGGCCCATGTGCATATAAATCCTATAAAGACACTGATCATAGTACATGCATTAAGTATGTAGAGGTCCAATTGCTGACACTGAAGTAAGGTCTTTGTCTATTATGATTGCCTAATGACTTACAAAAACTACTCTGAAAAAAAAATCCTTGATGAACTCAAACATATTTCATGAATCACAAGAAAGGGTGTTAATTAACCCTTTAATCCATATTGCTAAATGGTGCTGCACATTTGTTAATGGTTTTTGTCTCATACCTCCGTGTGAATACACTCACAGTCATGTGTTTAAATACAAATGTTTCATGAGGTTGTATGTGTGTACAACCTGTACATACATTTGTACACGCACATATATGGGCAAAATATATGGAAATGTGCACAAAGATGTTTACGTACAACAAGATGCATAACTGCAAAGGAAATTCAAATTTTACTGATTTTTATATTAAGGATTTCAGCCAATAATTTTTAAAGTCAGTGGACATCCTTTGACTGCAGATGGATGTGCACAACAGATGAATCATAAGTTTACAGTGAAAAAAATTAGTATGCAGTGAAGGTACAGATGTTGAAATTTAAACTGAAAATGTGAGTGAAGTTTATTAATTGTAAGTCTGCCATGCTGTGATAAAAGGCAGGTTGGTAGTTTCTTACAGCCCAGCTGATGTGCATCAGATTTTTTTCATTATCAGCAGCTGCATCAGATTATACTTACTGACAAGATTGATATTTATTTTTTAACACGGTTAGAATGAAAAACAAATTCTTCTTTCTCTCCCTGTACTAATCTGTGCTCCTTGATGATGCTTTGATGAATTCTGAAAGTCTTGCTTTAAGTTAATTGTCAGGTTTTATGCTTGTCTTTGTGCTTGCTCTTCTCTTTAAGTGATGATTACTTCTCTGGCCCAAGCTGAATTCTAGGAGAATAGTTTTTTGTATAGGTTCTCACAGGTGGGATATACAGCAGCTAAAGCTTTTGGTTTGCTTTCCAAGCATAATTGGTACCTTACAGAGATGTAGCATATCTCATGCTTTCCTCTATAAATGTTAACCAATAGGTTGTTATTGCAGCTCTTCAAAATCATGGAGTGTCTTGTCCTTTAGTCAATCGTATTCTGAACACAGCCTTGTCATAAGGAGGAGATGAAATGTGTTGGAAAAGGGGCTCTGCCAGTGCACTCTCTGAGTCTCCTGGAGTCAGATTAGCAAGATGTGGCAGATAAGGTGCATGTTGTCTGTGGATGCCTGCTGCTTTGACCAGTTGTGTGGGAAAAGAATTAAGTGACACTATACAGAGAAAGCAAGCTGGGAAAGGAGACAAGGGTGCTTTCTTCCCACCCTTCCCTGATTTGTGCTTTTTGTTACTGGAATACTAATGTTTTTGCAACAATACTTGATTAAATGCCTTCAGACAGAATTGACTTCTTGTTTTGCATGTCTGTATCCCTTTTAAGGAATGCTGCTCTAGGGAAATAAAGATATTTGAAAGGTTAGAGATGTCCAAGAAAAGGGCCTTTTGGTGAGAAGAACCTATGTTGTTTTTTTCTAGCAGTGAAAGAGATGGTTTTGTTTATTAAACCGTGCATACCATATGATGCTTCATATTTTTCCATTTGGTTTCCTGTAGGGTGATTTCACTTGGAACAGCATGTCAGGGCGCAGCGTTCGGCTGAAGTCAGTTCCCGTTCAAAGCCTCTCGGAGCTGGAGCGTGCTCGGCTGCAGGAAGTGGCTTTTTATCAGTTGCAGCAGGACTGTGACCTGGGCTGTCAGATTACTATCCCCAAAGGTAAGGGCTTGATAAGCTGTCTCTGTTTAGATTGTTAAGCCACTGATTTCATATCACAGCAGTAAACACTGGATTTTTTTATTCCACAGATACTGTTTTCTATTTCAGTTTTGCTTAACCACAGTCATTACATAAAAACGTTGAGTAAAGTTGTTTGTCTGCTGTGTCCAGTTTGGGCCACCTGGGGGTGGGATCATCTGATCAAGGGCAGATGTCTACAGGGTAGATAATCTAAATCAGACCCATTCATGCCAGGATGTCTTGATACTCAGCTGAGAGAAAAATGCTTTTCTTACATTTCCTGATATCCAGAATTGAATGTGTAGGTCAAGTAGATCTTACAATTGAAGTGGGGTTTTTTCACTCTGTATAACATTGTCTGTGAAGGAAGCCAACTGTCACTAGTTCAGATAAACAGTGAAAACATTTATGTCAAATAATAAATGTCCTACCTACTATTCAGTCATACCTGAGTTTTCCTAAAGACAGTGTTGCTTATTTCCTAGAAAATGAATTAATTTTCAGCATAAAACACTGAACTCCTAGGAAGCAGGAGATTAAATGAAAAGGAGAAGCTCAGTTATCGGAATCCTGATGCAGAATATGTGCATATGGTAGACCTGTATTTAGGTTACTGTAGAAGAGATTTAAACCTCACTAAGGAGAAAGTTTCTGTTGTTTCCTGTAGGCTGCAGATCAAGCATAGCAGAGATAGCTGATGTGCAGTCATTTGCAAATCTGGCTTTCCTGTTGTTTCTTTGCAGTTGTATACTTACATAAGGAATAGCAAGGGATCGCTGGACTCTCACCTTTGACTCTGACCAGAAGTGCTGTGGGGTAGCATATACACAGTGATGCCACAGCAGCAATTTTTATTGAGTCTAAGTTAAGTAGAAAAAAAATTGTCCAGTCTATGAAAATAATGACATAGAAGAGAACAAATGTGAAAGAGACAGGCTTTTATATTCATCAGTCTTTTAGGATCTGCAGAAAACTCCTGCCAAAACCAACTAAGTCCAGCTTCACCTGTATAGCAAGGCATCAGTTTGTAGTGAAATGGATTTAATGAACTTCTTCAAGCCTCACCAGCTCCCCTGGTCCCTCAAAAAAAAAAGTTCAGTCAACAGGGAAACAATTTCATAGGATATTCATAGGAGGAACTTGAACACTAAGGGCATTGCAATAATTTCTGACAGTCTGAATGGCCAGTGACTGTTCCTGGGGAGATCAGGATACGCATGAAGGTCCTACCATAAGGATGTGTGGTAGACACAAAACAATAGAGTATGCACGTTCATAGAATAGCTTTGTTTGAAGGGGACCTTAAAGGCCATCTAGTCCAACCCCCTCCAATAAGCAGGGACATCCTCAACTAGATGAGCTGCCCAGAGTTCCATCCATCCTGCCCTTGAATGTTTTCAGGGATCACGCATCTACCCTCTATCTGGGCAACCTGTTCCAGTGCCTCATCACCTTCACTGTAAAAGATCTTTTTTACACCTACTCTAAATCTACCCTCTGTTGTTCTAAAACCATTACCCCTTTTCCTGTTGCAACAGACCCTATTAAAAAGTCTATCCTCATCTTTCTTTTAATCTTCCTTTCACTAAAAGGCTGCACTAAGATTTTGGTGTTTGGTTTTCTGACTGCAAGGGCACATTGCTGGCTCATGTCCAGGCTCTCATCCACCAGCACCCCAAGTCCTTCTCGACAGGGTTGCTCTGAATCCGTTTATCTCCAGCCTGTATGGATGCCAGCAGCTGTCCAGGTCCAGGTGCAGGACCTCATGAGGTTTCCATGGGCCCAGTTCTCAAGCTTGTCCAGGTCCCTCTGGATGTGCCCCATCTCTCAGGTGTACCAACCGCACCGCTCAGTTTGCTGTCACTGGTAGATTTTCGGAGCGTGAGCCCAATATCAATGTCCACGTCACTGATGGAGACATCAGGCAGTGGTGGTGCCAGTATGGACCCCTGAGGAACACCACTTGTCACCAGTCTCCATCTGGACATTGATCCGTACTCAAAAACTTGGAGATTTGAAGAGTGAGTACTGCTTTTGTGTTCTGTTTGCTGTTTCCTGCTGGGACTGCCATGAAAGGCCAACTGTTTGGGGAATCTTTTAGATTTGAATCACACACAAGAACTATTTTTATTTTCACAGCATATATGTACATGGGTAAATATATATATATAGGTATATATATGTATATATGTACATGGGTAAATATAAAACATGAAATTACTTTTAGGCATATTGAGTCAGAAAAGTGTAAATGTAAGCATAGAAACTACATAAGAATATGAATCTTCTTTGAACATTTATTTATAAAAAACATTTCAAAAAGCGAGGAACTCCAGGCTACTGTTTCATCTCTACTGCTGCCCCCATCAGTTCATGTAAATCTTGGCTCAGTTTGAATGAAAAATAAATTGGATATTCAGTTCTGCTCTCCAGTTTGGATGTACCAGTGAGATTAATAATGAGAGGCAAATAATTTCACGTCTGCATTCTTGCTTTGAATGACCAGATCAGGAAATTTTCTGTGTTTTAATGTATATATCATGAAGAAATAGCCAGTACAATTGAATTTTAATAATAATACCTTCTATTGAAGGAAGTGAAGGTAATAGCTAGAATTAAGGTACATTTAGTATTTAATTGTCCATCCTGTTTCAAAGCTTGGCACCAGTTTTGACAACAGAAATAAATAATATTTTGAACTGGGTATATATAATAATCACTCTATCAATCCATCATGCTACATATGTGCTGGTACTTTGGTTTGAGAATAAGAATCTACCATATTCTGAAATTATTACAGATTGGTTTAAGCCCTTTGCAGAGACACTCTAAAGTCCACCTCATGTTCCTATCATTTTTAAATGTTTGGAATGAAAATTTATGACAAGAGTTCACAGGCAGCCATCCACTTAATCGTCACAGTTGAACATGATGTGTAAACTGGGAATTTCAAGTTTTATCCATATGAAACTGGCTTGGGCACTTTGGGCATGCAAGAATGTAAATAAAATAAAATTTCATCACAACCATCGAGTTGAAAACAGAGTGTTAAACATTTTCTATTCAAAAAACCCAGACCCACAATAGTGATATATAGAACAAGTACTGTCTGACAGAGGAACTCCGTGGGTCTGGAGAGATCCAGAAAAATGAAAGATGTACTCTACAACTCTCTTCTACTTCAGAGAATGCCATATGAAAATATTCATGAGTACAGGCAAGTGGAACTATTTATGTATTAGAAAATACAGAAAGCTGTGTATGGAGTCGGACTTCCTTGTGGTTCTTTGGCTGCTTTTCAAAACTTGCTAGAGAATTACATTAGAACATGCATGTGCCTGCTGAGCATTTGCTTCCTGCAAGCTTTTGAATAATTACTGGCATAGGTATGGTGAAAAGTAAAAATTCATTGTTCTTGGCTAACAAGTGTTTGTGCCAAACGTGCTTGCACAGAGGTTAAACCAGAGTACAGATGCCTCTGCCTTATCTTTACAACCATGGACGTGCTGTTACTGGTTGCTTCTTCATAATGCTTCAGTGCTCCCATGCTCAGAAGGCCCCTTTGTCACAGCTAGTGCAGTTTGCCTCTTCCAGGGCTCATCTGGCTATTCCCACACTTGTGTAGGAATGCATAGAATGTGATACCTCATATACAATCCCTCTCCTTCACTGTATTGTACCCATTACCATTAATGAAGAACATTGCTAACATCTAGTAAAATATCCTGTGATTGCAGAGAAGGGATCACCTCCTACAGGAATTTCTTTAACTAGCATGTCATTTAAAATATGCTTCAATTGCACTGAAGTAGGTAGTTAGAATGAATTCAAGTTGATTAAGAGGTACTAGTTTTACATATAGGATGGGATGTTCCATGTTTGCTTCTTCTTGTCTTACTTTTCTGCCTTTTGTCTTTCAAATTCTATAATTAACTCCTTTTTCTGCCACCAGAAACTAGACCAAGAATCATTTATCTTGTGTTAATGTGTTAAGTTGCAGGAGGATGTAATTTCCAGGCAAAGCATTACACGGTTTCTTTACCACTGCAATTACTCTGTGGAAGATTTCTAATTTGCTGACATTCTGAATGTCACAACAGAACCATTCTGGTGGTGCTTCTTTGCAGTTCATGTTTACAATATAGTGCGTATTTTCTCATTTCAGGGGAGTCAATCTTCTCTTTAAAATAGGAAAAGAAAATGGTGATGAAACTCACTTCGGGTGTGCTTATTTTGGTGACATTACAGTTCTGTGTATGTCCTTGCACACAAGTCGTGAGAAGAATGAACCTTTTACAGAAGGTGACAAGCAAACACTAACTCAAGTTAGATGGCTTCTGCAGGGTAACACTGGGATCAGAGCAGCAGAGGAGCTCATTTTCTTCTCTTCATTGTCTCCACGTATTTTTTGAGCTGAGAGGTTGTTGAATGAGGTTTGATTGGATCAGTTTCCTAAATAGCTCACATTTATAATGACTCTCTTCACAGTCCTGTCCCACTTCACTTCCCTGTGTTTGGAAGCAGGGGTAGGCACTACCAGGACATTATGAGCTGAGCAAGTGGGGAATTAGGGCTTCAACCCTAATTCAACTCCTAGAGCACCTGCCTGGGTTTTAAAGGTGTGGTGGGAACCTGTTGTTGAAAGGGATTGAATAGGATTTGGGACTCAGGGGTCACATTGGGGTCTTCTCTTTATTCAAGAAGAGAGAGTGACCGCTCGTGTTCTTGCCAGTTCCCAACAGGATGTTGTCTTCTCAGCTTTGCAGTGGGGTGGAGGATTTGTGGAGAGAGAATAAATGAGGAGAGTATTTGGAGTTATCTTTTGTTCAGGGGTGATTATGCTGGTGCAGGGTTGACATTTGGACTGAATGATCTTGAATGTTTCTTCACGCCTTGATGATTCTTTGATTCTATGATGTTTTGGGAGAAAGTAATTCTTAACTTTACTGACAAATCTGGTTATTAGGTCATTTGTTTAGTTGTAAAGAATATGATGTAAGGGTGGGTTTAGAAAGCTAAATGCAGTCCCAGTCATTTAGGAAAAGTCATTTTAAGGGAAGCTGATTAGGGTTGAACGTGTGTTGGTGTATGTTTTTGCATGTGAACTTTGTGACACGTGACACTGTGCATCTGCTCACATCAAGTGAGCATTGGTCTTCTGTACAACTTGTTTGATTAAGGTGAGTTTGAAGAAGCGGGGCTGGATAAGCATGTGATTACAGACTGAGAGCTGAGACAACCCTGTCTCAGCTGAAATGAAAGAAAACGTGGCTGGGCTTCCTGAATTTTTACCATTCATTTGGGTACTTTGCCCCCAGTACATTCCAGTTAAGCTCTGAATAGAAATGGGAATTAAGAGTTACACAATTCTCTGCTTCTTGTTTATTTTGGCAGGGCGTACTTCGTTCAGTCTGTTTTTTGCTTACATTACTCGCCTTTGTATTTCATTATTCATTTTCCTTGACACTGAGAGTGACTACGATTTTTATCTGGGCTTGCTTTTTTGTGAGGGCTCCAAACTGCTCATTGTTTTCGATCACTGACCATGTTATATACTTGATAGCTCTTGTGGCAGTAGAAAATATCTGAGTAAACTGTAGCATACACATTGTGGAGTTGCAGGCTTAGGGACTGGGTGCTCTTGAACTGGCATCAGGGTATCCTCTAAGTGGAGACACTTACTACCACCCCTCTTAATGCCAACTTCTGCTGATTATTCTTGTATAAATACTGTCTCTGGCATGGGCTTATGACTCCATGGATTTTCTTTCGGTGTAGTAGAGTTCATGAAGATTATATTTAAGACAAGTAAGGCTGAGATAAATGCTCCTCCTTTATGCTGCATTAGTAAATCTTGGATAAACTGTATCAGACAGACTGGTCAGAGATAAAAACCATTTAACTTGCTGATTTTCACATTCAAACTTCACACTTGTGCCCTCCAATTCAAATGTTTCATGGAAAAATGTATTTTTTGAAGGATTTATTTTTTCATCCTAAGAAAACAAAACCAAGTGTGTCTCAGTCTGGGGGAAAAAAAAAAAAAAAAAGGAAATAAAATTGAATTAATTTTTTAAGCTGGGAGAAGTCCCAGCTGCTACAGGGTAGAAGTTGTGAGACACAGCCTTGAACTATGCTACACAGGCATTTATCAAAGTGAAGTGACGGGAGTTTTTCCAGGCAGAGAGATAAGAAAACAAGAAAAAAACTTTTCAAATTTTTTTTTTCTCCGAGTAAGTAAATTTGCAGAATTTTTTTGTTGGGATTTTTTTCTTTCAAAGTCACTTTTTTGCCACTGTTGAGAAAAGAAAAAAATGGATACATCAAGCTTGCAAGAATATAATTTTTCTAACATTGCAACAGGGGAAGTAATTTATTATCTTCAAAACTTACGAAAGTTTTTAGAGAGATGTTCCTTTTTTAATTTTTGCTGTGAGACAGTTTTTTTGTAAAAGACTATGCTGTGCTCAGCAAATTGATTTCCGAGATTTTCTTGTATCACATAGTAGGTTTTACGTGTCTGGTTACATCAGGAAAGCTTTATTCAACTTAGCTATTTTGTCAGTTGCAAGCTAATAGGTTTAAAAGCAAAAGGTTTTACTCATTACAAAACTCACTAGAAACAAAAAAGGATTTTCCTTTTACTAAGTAGTATTTTGCTGATTGGCTAGGAGCTTTGATTGAGAAGCAGCATGCATTTTCATTGCTCTGTATGAACACAGAACAGAGGTAGAACATGCTGCAGGCTTCATGGGGAAATCAATGGCACTGATAATATAAATATGACAAAATGAGTTTATACCTTAACACATTTAAAATAAAGATTTGTGTAACTTCTGAGAACCTACCTCTTTTGGAGATGTACTTTGTGGAGAGAGAGGAAAGAAATGAGGACAAGATTTCCTTATTTATTATCTTAAATTTCTAAGATAAATAAGGAAATATTACAATCCATGTTTCTGTATACAAATACCATGAAAAGTTAGAGAAGATGGACTCATGACCAGGGCTTTTCATTACTTGGGAAGTTGCTTGTTTAGATACTGTCTGTTGTAGATTTAGGGTACTGCTTTTGAAAAGTCAGATCCAGAGACTGCTGCAACATATATTTGATGTTATAACTACAATATATATTTGATGTTATGTCCTATGGAATTTAAAAATTACTTCTGAGACAAAAAAGAATCCTCTCTAATGTAGTTTCTTTAGGATTACACTTGAAATAGCTATTTGGTATTTTTCTGTATGAGTGTCAGACATGAAAATCTTTGCTTTTGTTTTAAAACATTGGTCGTGACTATTGGCCATATTCAAAAGTTGAGACGTGGGAGAGAGAATCAGTGTTGGGAAGCAAAATACACATACAGAGTTCTAAAACAGCTTTGCAAAATTAAGTGTATTTGGCTTTTTTTTCCTAAATCTTTGGGAGAACACTAGCATAACAGAGATATTCTTGGTTGTGTTTTGCCAAATCTGTTTTTAACACTTCATGTAGTAACTTACCCTTTGATTCTGAATGCCCATTTGGGCTGTCCTGTATTTGCAATCAATCAGTGTGTATATGTGGTGATTCTACAGTGACTTAAGAATTTGTGCTTTATTATGGTTCAAAGCCAAAGAATAAATACCAATAAATATATGCCAAGGAAATATTCTTTATTAAGAATACTGACATTGCAGCCTACTAGCCACATTCTGCTTGCCTTTGGCAGAGCTTTGCCAACATGGAACAACAGTGTAACATGTATTCTTCCAGCATACTTCCTCAAAAATTTCAGTGGAAAATCAGACTTACTGCTATTATCTGGTGTGTGTTGCTCCTTTCAGAAGTACATTCCTGATGAAATGGAGGGAAGTATTGCTGATGATTTGTTTTCTTGCCTTAGGTAGAAAAATTTTCTCTAGTTTGTCCACAGACATAATTTAAGTGGAGATGTGGTTGGTGCCAGAAGTGTAATGTCTCTAGATACTGATTAGGAAAGATAAATATATTTTATCAGAGCTGTGGTACTATATATATCTTTGTATTAGGCTTTTACACTGAAAAGGCTGCCTTGAGATTTAATGGAGATGTAATCTCCTGCTGAAGGTTTTTAAGAATAGATTAGACAGATGTCCATGTGACTCTATTTCTGTGCAGGAAGTCAACACAAGTGTTCTCTGTGGAGCTCCTTGTGTCTTTTTTCTGTGTGGTTTACATTTTCAACACCTGTTTCTGTTATGATTGATGGTACAAAGGACAGGTAATTACTACAAAGAGACATTATTAGAAGTAAGATCCGTTGGTCATTTTTCAGAGGGATAACAGCTCAGTTATTTGAGCCTCCAAACTGCCCAGTGAGAGTCCTGCTGCACCATGATTTCACTTCCACGCACCGACAGCTCCTCTCTCATTTCATTTCTTCATCACAGCTCTGAGCAGGATTACTGTGGACTAGTTTAATTAGTCGCAGAGGGAGTAAGTTATGAAAGCTGTTTTATTTTCTTGTGTGGCTTCTTCTTTAGGGTGGGAATCCCAGGACAGACTTACATAAAGGAGGCATAGCAGCAAGGTGATGCTTGGAAGACAGTGGAGACCTGGGTGCTCTGGACCATCTCTGTGACCACTGGCTGGTCTCCTAAATTCCAGAGGGTTAGAGGAATTCCCTCTTCCTTTGAAGAGCTGAACTCATGCTCACACTGCGAGCAGTGTGGGGGGGAAAGATCTGACTGAGATGTAAAGAAACTTGGTTGCTATTTTGCCTGCCAGTACAGGTGTGCAAGTGAGTTTATTGGTAACAACAAATCCAAGACCGCTACATGCTGGTGATTGAACTGTTCTGCCCCTGTAGTAGGGATTGAAGGTAACTCTTCTTATCAAATCAAGAGTCATTTTGACTAGCAGTAGCATCAAACTGCGTCTCCCCTCCACATTATAAAATTCCTTTTTATTTAAGTAGTTGAAGCCAGGAGACAGTCAATTTCTTGCCCCTTCCCCACCCCCTGGCCCTGCTTCCCCAGTGAACTGAAAGCAGTTTTAGAGCTTTTATTTGTATTTTTCTATCTCAAACTATAGCATGAAGGCTCCTGTTTGGTTTTCATTTGGTGTTTTGAATTCTTTTTCAGTACAGCTAAATTACTTTGACTTTAGTTGTTTCCATTTATTACTGTGTATTTTTTTTACCTTTTTTTGGACCTGATTTAGAGTTGACAGTTTTTTCTGAGTTACAAGAGCACTCCAAGAAGGGGATGTTGTTCAGACTTTCTCAAAGCTTTCAAACCTCTGCCCATCATCACAATTTGAGTGTCTTCCACTTACAGAGAAGAGCAGCAGCAAGGTCCCTGATGTATCACAGGCTATTTAAGTCAGGAACTTTCCTATCTTTGGCAATTAGGGAAACTCCTGTCACACTGTGGATACTGCTATAATGTGAAAAAGTAGTGTCTATATTTTGTCTTGCACCTGCTACTTGACCTTACTGTTTCATGGATCCTGTCATCAGTGTCAATGTAGCAAATACGGCCTGAAGCCCAGAAGTAGTGGTTCCCTTTAATTTCCCGATGCCTAGACACATTTTTTGTTTCCATTATTGACAGAAGGCATGTGGTCCATCAAAAGTCCTGGACCATCCTCTCTGGCTTTTTTAAGGT
>VXBR01009749.1:841993-1033093 GCA_013400215.1 Cisticola juncidis | reverse complement strand
TTTTTTTTTTTTTAAGGATTTTGTTGGTGGGAGGGATTTTGTTGGTGGGAGGTGGGATTTTAATATTATTTTGTTAGATTACTGTGACTTGGGATTTCTTATGAAATGGGAAATCCTGTGTTAATGTAGGTGCTGAAGCCAGCAGAGCTCTGTATGAATTGAAAATCTGAGTGTGTTTATGCACAGGGAAGTCAGACCTGGCATTGTGCATCTGTTTTCCCTTTCTAGGGATTTGCCTGCTTTTTGCTACTCTCCACTAACCTTTCCTTCATAATCCTCTAAATGCTGCCAGGTAGCTTTGCATGGGTTCTTTGAGTTACTTCCATCATCCCTTCTATGTATGGCAGGAGCAGCCATTTTCCTTATTCTGGCATAGAAAAGTACTTGAGCAACTGTTTATTTTCATGTCAAAATGAGTTTTTTCCTAAGGTCTATCTAAAGATTTAAGAAATCAGCTCCCAAACAATTATAATTCAGTGCCTGGATTCTAAAACTCACTGAATGTCCTGTTGCTCAGAGCTCGTGTAAGGCAGCCATCTTAAATGTATTAGTTAACAAAAATCTAAATGCAAAAAGAGCTATATATGTTTTCATTACAGGAATGCCAAAATAACTGAAGAGGATCTTTCCCCTGACTTCTCCAACACTGTAATTTCTAGTCCATAGTCCAAATGCAAAAAAGATTAAAGAATACCAAAAAAAAAAAAAAAGGAAGGTAGAAAAATTGGTTTTGCTGTGGTGGTTCAAAAAATTCTGCAACTATTAAAAATTCCGTTATTTGACAGATATTTATACACAGCTTCCACAAACAAGGCAGGCATCCACTTTCTACTTGCTGAAGTGTTTCTTTTGGTGCAGCTGTGCTGTGTTCATCTGTAAGACCTGCAGCTTCCTGCACAGCAGGAGTGCAGTGCCCTCCTGCAAAGGGAAGCTGCTCCTTCCAAGCTTTTCTCCATGCATGGGTGGCTCTGACATTGCCCTCCCTCTGGCTCTGGCTTCAGGAGCCCTGACCTCGCTCCAGAGCTCAAATCCCATATTCCCAATCAATTTAGGTTTGGTTCTCACCTTAGAATACGTGTCATCTGCATTTGCCCACCAGTGAATGCAAATCTCTTCATGACAGAGAATCATGGAAGAACATATTTGAAAATACAAAAATAGTTATTTCTTTAAAACATATAAACCTGGGGACTAATTAAGTCCTTAGATGCACCAGGGAACACGTAGGCAAATGGAGTGGAAATGTCATTTTATCTTATGGTTCCTCTAGCCACAGGAGTTGAGTAGCATTTTCCATCTGAATTAGAGCAGTGACCAAAATAAGTTGTTGTCTTGTTGGTTGCGGTGGTGGTCTTAAGTTTTTGTTCATTGTTTGTTTGGTTGGGTTTTTGTTTGGTTGGGTTTTTGTTTGGTTGGGTTTTTGTTTGGTTGGGTTTTTGTTTGGTTGGTTATGGTTTTTCTTTGTGAAGGAGAGTTAATACCTCTCTCACTGTAGTTAAAGTCTGTATTTTCCAACAGCATATTTTGTTCAGCAAGTTGGGTCCTGGCTCTTTCTGATACAAATAGACCTTGCAAATAGGTTTCAATAGAAATAGTGCATTTTTCTAGATTTGAGTCTCGTTTGGAACTACACTTTTCAGATTTGTTTTCCTAAAAGAGAGGGCAGCTTACTGGTAATATGGTCAGCTAGTATAAGTTGATATATCACCTTTGCCTTCAGAATAGCTTTGTATTATCAACAAATGTGTATAAAAATTCTGTCAGTATCTGGCAAGCAAATTATGTAGGCTGGATTGTTTGGGTTTTTTTAAAATTTGTATCAGAACCACATGAGGTTATTGTGAACTGTTATTTGATTAATAAAACTGTAGTTCCTGTAGGGATGCAGCTTTCTTTTGAAGTAGGTGAGATTTCCATCAGTTTTGCCTTCTTAGACGAGTTCCACAGAAACTTATGAGTACTTCCTAGATAAATAATTTAGTTTGTCTGTCAGTATGACCAAATTCTTGCTGTTCAACAGTAAAGAAATTCTGTGTAGGGCAGCTTTTAAATTTCCAGCAGCTGAATCACTTCACCCTTCACAGCTGGACTTTGTAATTCAACCATGTTTCATTTTAACAATTAGCAGTGCCTTAGTCCAGAGGGACTGAAGCCTAGGTCTGGAGAAGATGCACTAACCCCAGGTTACTGAAGAGTCTGCTGGGATGTGGAGAGGTGAATTTAAAGCACACTTCTGTCTGATGGCTGTGGGTTTTCTCAAGTGTGGTTGTACTGCATGCACTGTGTGTTGCTGAGAATGTTGTTTCCTGTGCAGTGGACTTTCCCCACTGCTCTCCTGGTTTCTCTGTTGCCCTGAGAAGGGTTTGGCTCAGGTGGTGCCCCTGCCCAGAGGGCTGCAGTGCTCCAGCCCTGTCCCTCTGTGCACAGCCCAGCGGGAGGGATGTCCCTTCTCCTGAAAAACTGGCTTTGACTTCAGCTCTGCCCTTTTCATGCTGTTTCTTCTGCCATAAGCACATTCTTCAGGAACTTCTCAGAGGGGAATGCTGGAGCTTGTTTGCTGTATCAGAGGAAGCAGCATGTAAGAGGAAAGCTGCCTTCGGTGTGTGTGGTGCCTTTGGCGAGCAGCCTGAACCTGGTGCCGTGGGCTGAGGTGAGCATCTATGAGCCAGATGTCACCTGGGAGGTCCTGACTGCAGCTGTGGGATATTCTTGTATGGTTATGGCTTTTCTTCCATCAGCTGCCGGCTGACTAGCACAAAGAAATACTGATTTAAGTCAAAGTGAGATAAAACATGGAACACAGGCCATAAGGAAAAATGGGACAATAGTCCAAGGCTTCTGAATAAATACAGTAATCTGCATCACTGATGGAGGTCTTGTGTGTGTATGGCTGAGGCAAAGGGTGAGAGGGATAAGAAATACCTGAAGGCTCAGCCTTCACCTTTTCATATTGCTTTATGCGCCAAAATCCTGTTTCTCTGGTTGATTTTTTTTATCTTCCATCTGTGTTGCAGCTGGCACTGCTTTGGAAGTTACTGCATGGGGACAGGGCATTTCAAGAAGTTTTTAAAAATAATATTTCAAGATGGACATTTACAGTCACAGAAATGGCTAAGTAAAACCAGCACCCTCTTCTTCAGCAGAGCAGCCCCAAGTGCATATTCAGAAGTAAATTTGCTTTGTATAGTGACCCAAAGAAGCAGCTGCAACCACAAACACTGTGCAACTGTCAATGAATGGAGTGCAATCTTGCCATTATTGTGCTCTGTCCACTGAATTTAGCAGTGTTTTCTGATGGCCACTCTCAATTACTTGCAGTATTGCACAAGGCCAGAGAGACTGCAGCTTGGCATTTAGCACACAGGCTGGCTGTGGGAGGATGACACTTGGGAAATGAGTTTCTCTGGATGAGTGAAGTGAGCTAACAAGTGCTCAAGAGAGGTCTAACTTTGCTTTGTGGTGCCACTGGTAGTAATTTTCAAGACAGAATTGATTGCAGTCTTAGAAGATATAATCTAATTTTTTAAAGTACTAATTGTTATTAAGAAAAACAGCCATGAGTAGAATTGGAAATACTATGAAGAAGTAGTTCAGAAATCTCACAATATCAACCTTTTTATCCATTTCTGTTTTGATAATTGAGCTATGGGTCTGATGATAATCACTGAGATAGGTCCTCTTTTTATAATGTGTGAAAATAACCCTTAATTGTGGAACTTAAACATTTTTCCCTAAACTGACTAATTTCTCTTAAACAAAGGAACTTGCCAATAAATGAGAAGTTATCTTTGTTCTACAACCCTGTCAGCAGCACATAATCTCTTATGTCAAAACCTCACTGAGTTAAATTAGTTCAAAGGATTTGTATGAATTTATGGATTATGTTTTCTAGTAATAAAAAGTGTTCTTGCATGTAACTAACATTAAAGGAGTATCATTCTTAGAGATAATCTATCAGCCCATGTATAGGGAAAGTGCTGAAGAATCCTATTTTCGTTACAGGTTCACTTCAAGCATATTTGAGAGGGTATTTTTTTCATTGCCTGAAGCCTAATACAGTAATAGTGTCCCAGAAATTCTGTACAAAGCTTGGATGCTGTTGTTAGATGCTTTTTTGCTGCATAATTTATTAATTATTAAAAGCATATTGGATTAGGGTTTCACAGGATATTGACTATTAAATGATATAATCTGAAACTGTTGGCCAAGATTTCCTGAGCATTACCTTATGTGCCAGTAACTGCATAATTCTGAGCTAATTCCCTAAACCTAATTTGTGGTGCTTTAGCTTATGCTGAGCAACACTTGTAACTACCAAATAGACTTGTTCATTTCTATAAATATAAATTGAATAAAGAAGTTCTGGAAGTAAATAGTAATGGGATTCAGCCTGCACTCCCTCTCTTTCAGTCATAGGTCTTGGTGGGTGCTCTTGTGCAGAGCAACAGAACAATAATTTTAAAAACTTACAAAGTTCTCTTTCTTTCTTTTCATATTTTAACTGTTAAAGCTGAAGTTTATATATCCTCAGTGTGAAAATGGCTTCCTATTACCTAGTTTGTCGAGCCATGATCTCACTTAGTGAGAAATCTAAGCCCTCAAATGGTCTGTAGAAAATATGTGATTTTATAGTATAAATGCTAAAAAATTGTGTTAGTGATGACACTGCAGGTGAATTTCAACTTTGAGCTGAAATATTTGAGTTTTGATTATCTTAGAAATCAGATTGTTCAATTCTTGTCAAAAGTCAGTAAATCAGTACAAACACTTTTGTATTCTGTAGGCTGTGTGGTTCATTGACGGAGTCCTAGAGATGACCTAATTTTTCAGATAGAAAAGTCTTTTTGGGATTAACTGAACCTGGAAGTGCTCACCACTTTGGAAAAAGAGGTCACGTAGCAATTTAATGTGCACTCAGGAGTTTGAGTCTAGACTCTTGGTCTTTAAAATATTCATTGTGCTAGCCTTAATACATAGATGTCTGGGGAGTGATGTATGCATTGCAGTGAAAAGTGCAGCAAACATATAAATTAGTAAGTACTGAACAGATCAAGTCTATTTCTGAAAAACAAACTGATCTGCACAGCTGCCTGCACAGGTGTCCTTCAGGAAAAACAGAATGGGTTAGCAAGGGAAAAAAACCACAGCTTCCTTCACTGTGACAGTTGTCATTTGAGTGCTTCTCTGATCTTGCTGATGTTCTTGAGCGGACTCTGTTGAAGGAGCAGTGCATTGTTGATATATAGAAAGAAGATATAAATTGATAATTACATACACAAAAGGCTGGATAACAGCCCAACGTCCTTTATCACTATGTGCTTTAAACTTTTGCAAAGTGGAAATTAAAAAGAGCAATCCGTCCCTACCTAGTAGTACTTCAGACTGATAACAATACTATCTTGCATAAGTATTTGCTAATTATTAAAAACATACAGTAGGTATCAAGTATGGGTAATAATGATTTGCCTGTTTCTCAAGAATGTTTTGGATATTAATTATGTTCTCAAAACCACACTGCAGCTAATAAGTAGTAAGCATTATTATTGTGAATTGGGTTCATTTAATATGTAAAACTGCTGAAGTTGCATAAGTCTTTAAACACATTATGAATATTTCAGCAATGTTCATGCCTGATGTGCCCTGTATTTACAGTCATTTGAAAACATATTTATATGTACAGTGTGTAGACTAATTTACTGTGTCTTTTGCTGGGGAGGAGGAGAACTTGAACTGACCTCAGACCTCTTGGCAGATCTGAGCTTGAGCTTTTTACTGAGGTTCTTCTCACCATTATTTTCATATGCAAGTCTTTTGATTTTTTCATGGGGTAAACTGTAAATGTAAATGATCATAGCAAAACACTGCATTTTACATCAAACTTTGATGCTTTCTCTCTTTTTTTTATGTCTTAGTAGACTTCAGTGGGATTTCAGAATATCAGTAAATGGGTTTTGGAGAATAAGGCTCTGTGACTCCAAAGAAATATTAGTCATCTATCAAAAAGAGTCCGTGAGAAGTAGTAATTGGAATTTATAACATGGAAAATAATTGGAAAACTATTTTATAGATGTAAAGCCAGAACACAATAGTAGCAGGGAACCTTATAAAAACAACCTGTACTGGCAGGTGTATGTAAGCAGGCTACTGACTATTCATATGGCCAAGAGGTGAAAGAACTTCTCCTAAAAACTCAATTTTAGCAACAAGAAATGTCAGAAGGTGTGAAAAGTCTGGGCTTTTCATCAATCAGAGTATGACTTTGAGTTATAGCCTTGTCATGTGGCTAAGAAAAAAAGGAAAATCTAATCATAGACCATATCAGGCAATGAATCACCACCATTATATGGCTGAACTCTTATCCATCTAGTCAGCCTTATTTCAGAGAGATGAATTCTCACTGGAGCAGGTGTGGGAAAAGGGGAGTTAACAAAACCAACTCATGGCAATTGTACCTCGAGACAGGAACTGAGTGTCCGAGTTGTGAGTGCTGGGAGCCCTTCATGCAGGAGGGCTGCTGGTACCCTGCACTGCATCAGGAAGAGCTTTGCCAGCAGATCAAGGGAGGTGATCCTGCCCATCTTCTCACCCTCAGTGGGGCCATCCAGAGTGCTGTGTCCAGATGTGGGGCTCCTCAGTACAAGAGAGACAATCAGCGACTGGTGAGGGTCCAGCAAATGCCTACAAAGATGAGGAGGGCTCTGGAGCACCTCTCTTTTGAGAAGGCACTCAGGGAGCTGGGCCTGTTCAGACTTGAGAAGACTGAGGGGACATCTCTTCAGTCCATATAAATATCCCAAAGGGGATGGTGCCAGATGCAGTGGTGCCCAGTAATAGGATAAGCAACAATGGCCATAAACTAAAACACATGATATTTCACCTCAACATGACAAAGAACTTATTTGCATTGAGGGGGTCAGAGCACTGGAACAGGTTGCCCAGGGGGTCTCCCTCTCTGGAGACATTCCAAACCCACCTGGACAAATTCCTGTGTCACCTGCTCCAGGTGACCTTGCCTGGGGGGTAGTTGGACTAGATGATCTCCTAGGAAGGGACTAGAGGTCCTTTCCAACCCTAACCTGTGATTCTGTGGGATCCTGAAAATAACTGCAGAGTGCAAGTGGAATTGGTCCAACCACCAGTACAAAAAGAAATGTTACTTTTAAGTAAAAAGGATAAAAATTGGCTATTAAAAAGGTCAGAATTTGTTGAGCAGTCTATTGGGTAATGTTCTGAACTTGGTTTTCAGTGGAATTTGAGGGAAAAGTGTGGTGAAATAGCTCGTGTTCTCTCATGACCCCTAATTGCAAAGATGAGAGTTTATTAACAAAGATCCACTTCACTCCTTTGTGGTATGTTCCTTGCTCTAAAAGATCACTTAAGACACTGGCTTACAAAACAAGAAAAATGTGTTGAGACAGATTACTTGGTGACTCTCTTGCCCTAAAAGTGAAATGGATAGGGTGTGCTCATTTTTGAGTTTTTGCCACATTACAAAACTAGTAAGGGAAAACATACATGTTCATTAAACTTTATCTAGAGCAGTGTCTCTCTTAGTATATCAGTCCCTGTGGTAGACTCTTTATATTGCTTTGGAACTTAATAAATTCCAAAGGTACAAGTTAAAGCAGGCCCCTGACTTAATCCCTGGTATTTGTTGAGACCTAATAAATAAAATTCTGTTTTGTTGATTTTTTCATTATCAAAGATGCTGCTGAAGGAAATAATGATAGCCAGCCTTTTGATATAATTGTTTCAAGAACCAGCCTGCCCCTGCTATTGCTCAAAACCTTTGGTCCTTAATACCTTAGTGAAAACTTGGACGATATATCAGTTTTCAGAACAAAAAATTCCATGAGGCTCTAATCCATCTGAACCAATCTGGACATGCTGTACCCAACTGCCAGCTCCCAGCTTGAGTTCAGATTCAGATCAGATGGGTCATGTGAAGGTGGTCAGCTATCACCCAATTGGTCTGGCTGGTATGCAGAAATTTATCCTGGATGTTAGTAATCCTCCCTTTCCAAATACTACCTTTAGTTCCACACCTGAATCACAGTCTTGTGACCATGGACAAAGGCTATCCAGTACCTTTTAGGTTTATTGTGCTTTGCTATCAAGAGCATCCAGCAATAAACCTCTGTTAACTCTTCAGTGACCACATGTGTAAATATGCCCAGCAGCATGCAGGGGATTAATTTGTGTTCCCCAGTACAGCCTCAATGTTTGGGTGAACAAAGCCACACTCCTCTGGGCCGGAGGATTGTGACAGTCCCCAGCCTTTGGGAAATGTGCCTCACACCCTTCCTGATCCCCAGTGCTGTGACCATCTCACTCCATCTTCCTACAACTTGAACAGCTGTTTGTTCAGGGTTACTTCTCTTCACTTTCTTCCTTTTTTTTTTTCTTTTTTTTTTTTTCTTCTTCTTCTTACAGATGGACAAAAGAGGAAGAAGTCATTAAGAAAGAAACTGGACTCTTTAGGAAAGGAGAAGAACAGAGACAAAGGTAAAATGAGTACATATTTAGTGATCAGGTCTTAGTTCTGCATATGACATTTCTTTAGTCTGATACATACTTTTTCAAGTAGAATGTTGTTGAGCTGATATACCCTCTAGGTATTTATTTTCATGCAAAAAAATATGTTGCATCTTTTCTGTTTGACTTTAGTATAACTCAGATCTCTTCAACTGAAAGGTTTTGGTTGGTTTTTTTTGGTTTTTTTTTCCTGAGAAAAAGAGGAAGGCTTAAAGGACTGCATCTCTTCTCCAGTATTCTTTCTCCCTATTTTCACCATCTAGTGCAGAATGTGGTCTGTATAACATGATCCAGTTATTTACCTGCATTTGTGTTCTCAATTTACAAAGCACATAAACACAGCACTGCCCAAGCCAGTCAATTGGTGTACTTTGCTTTCTTTAACCTTAGGAATATAGCCATTGTTTAAAATATACAAATGCTTCAGTGCTACTGATCAGTTGGATTTTAATAAAGTCCATGTGATTTACAGATATGGTTGTGCTCTTTTGTTTGGACACTAATCAGCTTTATGGGCTGGGTCCTAATCCAAGACCTGAAGTTGACCTGTAATTTGGAGCCATTTGAACTAAGTCTAAATACTGAGACACTGGAAAGTGTCTGTGAAATTGCACATAGGTAATTGTGCATCTAATTCTGTGTCTACTTCTAGAAAAGAAGTTCTGGAAAAATGGTTGTAAAATTCAGTATTGATATCCCAGTTTCACAAACATGCATACAAATGCAGGAATTTGTGACAGAAGAATTGACCTGGTTCCTCTGATGCCCTCACTTTTAGTCTAGTTTAGCAGAAGAATGGAACTTTAAAATTCCACTAAAAATTAACATCCACATTTCCAAGTTAGTTTAGATAGCTGTAAAGAAGAAAAAAAAATTGTTTTAATTTACATTTGTTTGATGACTTAAAATACATGAATATTATTTGCTTGATTTAAAATTGGTTATGGAAAATATTTATATTAATCTTTCTAAAACGGAATGGGCACTGAGACATTGGTTTGATATATCCAGTGGCTTCCTGTATTATTACATTGCAAGTACCAAACTTTTCATTTGTTACAAGAATTACTTGACATATGACTGAGCCACATGCACAAGAAGTCATTAAGGAAGAGATGTAATGGTTTTATAGCCACCTTTGGGGGAAAAATCGTTTTTTGCACTATCTATTAATGTATTACATTTGGTTACATTGTAATTAGTCATTCCATTGCTATGTTTTTTTTCTGTAGTTATTGATGCAGATAAGAGTGCAAAGCAACATAGTTCCGTGCAAAACCTGCCCTGCTTTTCAGTGTGTTTGTCAGATATTGGTCTTGGTAGGGCCTGTGAGGTGCTCTTCTGCATCAGAAAAGGCTAACCACATCCTGCTTTTTAAAACATTTTGTTTTATGGGTTTTTTTTTGGTTTTGTTTTATCACAAAATTTTGGTGTACTGAGAGCTTTCATCTTTCCTCCCTTACGGGTACCATGACTTCAGTAGTCTGTGTTCAGAATTTCTCTTTAGAAGTTCTTTTGAGAGTTAAAATAAGTTTTGCTTTTTTTTCCTTCGCATTTTTTCATTACTGTAGCAGATTTTAACAATGATAAATTGCTTTGATAATTCACTAAAGACAGAATTTTGCTGTGTCACCCAAAGTTGGTAGATCTTTGCAGCTGCACTTTCAGACTTCCACCAAGGCTCTTTGGTGCAGTGCCTTGAGAAGTGAGAGTGTCCTTTTGGTGGTGGATACAAATCCTTAACTCAGAGTTGGTCTTTATTCCACTAAATCCTCTGTTACCAAAGATCTTTCAAACAATATTTCCTCCTATATTACCTTGCATACTTTTGTATTTCCTAACAGCCTTGTTTTATTTCATCTGACCTTTATTTCTAATAATTACACAGCTGTACCAGTTGAGCACTTCAAGATAATATTATTTTCTGCCATTACACTTCTGTTCAGGGATTTTCTTGTGTGTCTACCTTGCATGATAGCATTTATGCTCCATTCAGTTAGCACGTTTGAATTTTATTCTGAAGGCTTTCTGAGTGCACTTTGCCTTTTAGGGCTCACTAGTTGCCACAGTAAAGGTCAGCACTTTGTGCTTCTTCATTGTTGTTTAAATTTATCTACTTCCTGGTTTTCAGCCTTGTTCATACTATCTGGTTAACTATAACAAGCATTTTTAGAAATTGTTATGCTGATTCTCCTAATTTTAATTCCTTTTTTCTTATTATTGTTTGAAATTCAGATATTTCAAACATATACCTGTCTGATTTTATCCTTTTTTCCCCATCTCTTACTGTCTTATTCTGAGTTATGGAGATGTTTTACATGCACTTCTCCACTTATGAACTATTATAGGAGCACCCACTTAGAGGAGAAAACCCCAGTACTTCTCAAACAGTAGAACCTGTATTTCCCTCTTTCCTTTAGGAAGAGCTTGGGTTGGTCAGTAAGGGTCCAGGAAATTGGAAGGAGTCATGTTCTGAACAGGTTGTGTTAGCAGAGTGAAAAGAAGGGCCTATCTGCTCTTACTAATTGCCAACAGCAAATGCTAGGCAAAAATAGCCCAAATAGCAGCAGATGGCATCTTACTTGTCAGGTTTTCTGGCCATGGTTGGTTCTGGTGCACTTTTCTCTGCCCTTCTGAGTCACTAAAGATCATCTGCACTCAGGTACTTGCTGAGCAGACTCCTAATGCATGGCAGCAGAGGGAATGACCAAGCAGGATTGCAGGTTTGTGCCGTGGGGGCCACCACACCAGCCTGGCACAGTGGGGGAATGGTGGCTGTTTTCCTGGGGGAAGCAGCAGCACCAGCATCTCCTCCAGCCTCAGGAGTCTGAGGGGACAGAATTGCTCAGCTTTCTGCTGAGGAGTTAGCTCAGGAAAGAAAACGTAAGGCCTTGTGCTGCTGGTCTCCCTGAGGATGAGGCTGCTGTGCTCACATCAGAACTGAGCTCCACCACCTTCCCTGAGCAGTGGCCTCCATGTCAGGAGCATGGGTGTGCTACACAGAAGGCTGGGAGCACACACCCACCCAGGCAGGTCCCTGGTCCTCATGCCTGAGAGGAATGCCTCCCTTCTGTGTAGATTGGGGGCTTTGTGCTGGGTTTTTTTAGTAACTAGTCCAGCTGCACTGTTGTGAGAAGAAAATTAGACCAGGCCAGAGGATGTGAGGGGAGGAAGCAGGGAAGCTGATTACAGACACTTCATACAGAGGAGATGCAGCTGCCTTAGTGCAGATTTCATTTCCATCCCTTCAGCATCACTTCTGTAAACACAGTTGCAGTTGGAAGAGTAATTAATTCCAAATGTATCCCATCCCTGGAGCACCCACATACCCAGACAAGTAATGGTTGAGGAGACCATGTTGTTGGTCCTGCCAAGAGTATGCACTGCCTGAAAATCTCCTTTTGTAAAGACAGACTCCTGAAGGTTAATCCTGACAATCATGCAGCACCATGTGATCATGTGTGTGGGTTGCAATCAAAGATAACAGGGATGTTCCTGGCACAGGAGGACACGGAGGTGGAAAGAAAGGACCACCATACTGATCACCAGGGATGCACAATGGAGGTCTCACTGCAGCTCTGGCCTGACAAACTCTCCTTTAGCACTGATGTGCACTGAACTGCCCCACCCTGCAGGTTTCTGGGGTTACTCTCTCTGCAGAGGTGCCACCTCTCTCCAGTTTGTGCCCAAGACTGTTCTTCCCCAGCCACCCCACCAGGAATCTTAAAAGAATCTATACTTAAAAGATATAACTAAAAGGAACAGTACTTGTTTCTTCTAGGAGATTTAATAGCTTGTGTTTTAGGACTCAGTCCAATCTATGGAGTTTTTACTGTCTAAATTTCACATTTTATTTAGAAAGATCAATCAACATGTCTGTTAAGTGAGAGTTTCAACCTGTCAGACTTCTGAAGGCCAATAAAGACACTACAGCAGAATTTAATGCACTTTAAATGAGTTTCATATCTCTGTCCTTTTTTATATCTGTCAACATCTCATTAAAAGGCGAGAAATTGTGTTTTTTGTAATTGTTATTATTACATCTCTGAGTAATATTGTAATTGTAATTGTTATTACATCTCTGAGTAATTCCCTAAAGCAGGATATAGCAAAACTTGCTGGATTTAAACAGACTAAACAGGAGATCAGCACTCCACCCAGACATTTAAGCAATATTTTCAGCTTCCATCATTCAAGTGTTTTTGCTTTACCCAGCCTCCTTGTTATTAATGGCCATCATGACCCTGGATCCTACTGTCTGCAAGTGTCTCCAAACATTGGCTTTGGCTGCAGACAAACAGTACTCAGGCTGAAGGAGCAGTAACATGTCCGTGCTGCTTGGAGTAACACATTCTCAGGATGCTGTGCATGCTGGCAGCTGGATACTGTTCCCTTATGAATTCAGTGCTAAATTTTACAGCAGCAGAAGCAGAGTCTTTTGCCATCCCTTGCCAGTGATATGGGTGTCAGCGTAAGCAGATCTGCTTTTAAAGTACACACAGGCATTCCTGAGAGAAATGCCTCCCAGAAATTACTTGTCCTAGAAGATTTTATCAGTAAACCAAGTTCGTTTTGCCTTGGTTCCAGAAAACCCTACAGGTTAACAAAGAGACCTGCTCAGAAATAATAATCACTTGTTATGTGATTGCATGAGTAACTGAGAATCATCCCTTTTGCTGACGTTTTTGTGTGGAATGTAAATACTTGGCAGGTTCATCTGTGAGGCTTTAGCAGAGCTGCTGTGTATGCAGGACTTCCTGAGCAAAGGCCTTCCTGGTAACTCTGTGGCATATGTAAATCCAGCAGATGTTCAGTTTTTCTTTTGTTCAAAACTCTTGAAAATGTCTTTTATGTTTACTTCCTATTTGTGGTGTCCGTGTGCCTTGGCACAACCTAAGGAGGGAGCTGAATAAATGAAATTTCTTTTTTATTGTAGTTTATCAGAATTTTTTTAAAGACTTACCACTGCCTTACCATGCCTTTATAAAAAAATTTTGAATGTTTCTCATGCTTTCTAGGCATAAAAAAGGGGGTTTTTAATCAACATTGTGTCATATTTCGTACTGAAGTCAAGGAAAGTACCAAATAATCTCTTCAATTTTTTGTAAAAAAACCCAGACATACCCCTGGAAAAAAAGCATAAATAATTGGGAGGGCCTTCTATCACTTCTTGAAGGTCAGTGAGCTCCAAGTAGCTGGAGAAGAGATTTTCAGCCACAGAACTGATGCTGAGAACATTGTCTTATCTTGAATCTTTTGGAGTCACTGCAGCTTTTGAAGAGCCTTGAGATGGAAGGAGTTTT
The DNA here is from genome assembly GCA_013400215.1 of Cisticola juncidis. Taxonomy (NCBI): domain Eukaryota; kingdom Metazoa; phylum Chordata; class Aves; order Passeriformes; family Cisticolidae; genus Cisticola; species Cisticola juncidis. Next base: position 1,019,255 of record VXBR01009749.1, on the reverse strand, counting down.
GCAGTTCCCATTATGGACTGAGGCTGCTGTTTTCCTTGTTTTCTGCTTCCATCACTGTCTCTACAGATCTGAAATAATTTACTTCAGTTAGCAAAACAGAGTTACCCTGTCTGGCTTGCTGGGGGAATTGACTTAAAGACCCCATTTAAATATCTCTTTAAAAGCATATTATTCTCTGATCTCTGTTCCTATCATTTAAACAGATGTGGTACAAGCACCTTAGTAAATCTTGGTCACAGGATTTTAGCAACCCAAAACCAGCATTCATGATGTTAAAAAAACCCTCTGAATTCCAGGGACACTAACAATAGTTACTTTTCACTTTGTTAGTATTGAAAGACTCATTAGAATCTAGAATAAAGACCTCACTGGTTCTTAATAGACTGTTACGTTCTGTGGGATAGAAAGCAGTTTTCATCAGCTGAAACTTCAGAGAAGTCTTTTAAAACTGTATTTAGACAGGGTGACATGAGGTCAAGTAAGCTATAACCATGTGGGTCAGCATCCTGAATATTATCATTTGATTAGCAAAAAGGAAGATTTGGAATCACTGAAACTCGTATTTGATCTGGCTAGGAATTTTTCTCTGACCTGCTGCTTTTTATTAGAAAATGATGATTTTCTACCAAAGAAAGATTTCTTAAGAACATATCAGTTTCAATCAAAATTTTGTTAAGAAACTTGCCTCAGCTGCAAGATTGACTTTCTGGTAAGAGAAATGATGCACTTCTCCAGAACAGTAAATTTTCTCCTTTGCCAGTAAACACTGAAAACTGGAGTGTATTAAAAGTGATGCTGGCTAAGGATATAAGTCTGTTTAAAAGCTAATTGCCCAGTGTGCCAGGTTGTTTCACCTTTTTACATGATGCTTTTTGTAAAACATCTTTTTAAGCTGGCCAGTCTGTTCACTGAATAAGTGATCAATTTTTTTTGAGTTTACAGAGAATAGCTAACTCAGTAGCTTTGGCACTCAGTATGTATACAACAGACCAAGGTTTGAGCCACTGCTTTAAGGTACATTTCTTCATGCAAAAGAAACCTCTCTGACAGAGGGAATGTCCAGCCTACAGCTGTAAAAAGGCACTAGGTCCTTTTACCCTTCTTGTAACCAGAGCCTCAAACATACACATCTTATGACCTGAGTTAGTGCCCTTTCTCTCCCATCCATGGGTTCCTAATTACTTCACATGAGTACAGCTTTTCTTTTTTAATGAATCTGAAATGTCAGAAGGGCTAACATTCACTCTCATTACCTGTCCAACAAGGAAGTTGTTGGGACTGAATGCTTCCTCAGAGTGGTGGGTAGAACTTCTCCCTGCCACCACAGCTCATGGTGCAAGCACACACTTTTTGGTGAGAACGTGAGGCTGTAGACAGTGTGCAGAGGGGGCAACTGATTCTCCTGATTTCAACAAATGAGCAAAACATGACTGGATTTGCCAACTCTTTAATGTAATTACCACTGCCAGCCAGCACCACTACCATCTGTATTTAGTCTGAAATTCAGCCAGTTGATTTTCATCCAGTTCCACATCTCTGCCAGACATTGAGAAATCAAGGAAGCGGTTCATGTCCTCTGAGAAGGCCTACATCAGAGCAGCCTGGAGCAGAGGCTCATTGTCCTTTCTCTGGCCCATGTTGAGCAAGAGGAATTAAAAACCTGGAATCCCACACCTGAGAGTTTCCAGAGAGGGGCAACACCTACCTCAGATTGCCAGCCTTCACATCCTGAAGTCAGGGAGAGGGTCAATTTTGATGAAACTCGTTTATTGAAGCAGTGATGAGATCTCGTCTCCTGCTGACCTTGTCCCAGCTGATGCAGGATCAATGGCACCAGCATGCTGTTGGCATCACGTGAGCTAAATACTGCTGTCCTCTCCCAGTCTGAGACACAAGCACTCTGAGCCAAACCAGAGAAATGCACTGTGTTGGCTATTCCCAGGAAATGTTCTAGAGGGACAAATAAAAAGGGATGGTGGGAATAGAACAAAGCACCCGGTTAGACAGCCAGAAGGGGACAGATGTTGCATATGCGCATTACAAATCTGTCATTTGTTTAAATGTTCATTAGGAAGATAATTCAGAACAGTCAAAAAAAGTAACATTAATACCATCATAATTTTATGGACACACTCTGCTGAGTCCAGGAGGGAAAGGTCTAGCTGAACTCCTGGAACTGGCAATCCCCACATTCCTTGGTATCTGTGTGATGATGTTCTTTCTTGTCCTAAAGTAAATGCAGATGGTTTTAGGTGTTGTTCTACTCATAGGTCACCTCCAAAGTTGCTTGATATATGAGGCTCTGCTTCCTGATTTAGTTTTGTCTGGCCACCAAAGTTAATTCATGTCTTAACATTTCATGCTTCTAAAGAGCAGGAATGCTTCTATCAAATCAGAACAACGGGCTGTTATTTCTTTAGTCTGGTAGACTAGTAGTTTCCTCATTCAAGATTCTTAAAATATCTTCTTCTTTTCAATGGCTTACTTTTGTCCAAATCCAGATACAATTTGGAAGTGTCATCAAAGACTAGTCAGACTTAAAATCCCAGGAGGAATTTTAACCTTTAATTATTTACACTGCTATGGCAAAGGAGAAGTATAGTATACAAAAGTTTTTCTGTGTGCTTCTTTTTTTTATAATTCCTTTTTTTGATGCTTAAAGAAATTTGGTTTTAATCTCTGGTGCTTCATTTATACCTGATATGAGCAGGTCTGAAGCTGGAATCTAGTAGAAGTTGCACTCGTTTTCACCGGGGTGAATAGCATCAATAGCTATTTTTTTCATTTCTTTTGGGCACAAACCAGTTCTAGTTGGTTTCTGTCTCAGAGGTTTTGCTTCTGCTAATCTCAGATAGATCTGATTTGAAAATTACTGATGAGAATTTCATTGTTGCTGACTGATTCACTGTAAAACATTTTTGTATTATGTAAAATATTTAAGCATTTTACTTTGAGACCTGAGATATATGCTGGTTTTTTTACATTACAGTTATATGGATGTGAGATAGGTTTATGTTCTTTTTCTTAATTGAGAGAAATGTGTTGTCCTGTATTTCCATGCGTCCATGCTTTTTTACTGTTACAAAGAAAGTTTATACTGATATACCACTATTGAACAGGTTTAATATTAGCAGTATTTAAACAGTTTAGTTCTTGTGTAAATGTAAAACTATATCCTTGAAGTGGTGAATGTACTTTGAAGCTGCTGCACAGGATTCATACTCTTCTGAACCTTAGTGAAACCCGTGTTCAGATCGGGACCCCTTGACTCTGGTGCCCTACAGCATTTATGAGAAAGGAGCCTGGCGAAGGGATGTGAAACATTTGTGCTTTGGCACAGCCCAACAATTCTCCCCAGTCTCAGAATGGTTACCAGAGATACCCCTCTGCAGTGTCAACATTAACGAGAAGTGCCTGACATCAATTACTTCTGGTGGGAGCTAACATCTTAATTAGATCTGATCTCAAGTGATTTTCCAAGATTCTGTGCAGTGTATCTTGCATTATGTGTCTAGAAATATGATTCAGATACCATGGGCTGCAGTTACCTGGCACTGTTGTTGTTGTTATTATCGAGGCCAATACTTCATTGGAATTACTATATATTTAAAGAGACTTCAGATTGTTTTTCATAACAACAAAAGAGTTAAACCTTTTTGTACTAAATAAATATCAGATGTTTGGTAACTATTAGGGTTTGTTGTTGTTGCAGAATTTATTCCCCAGGCTTTTGGAATGCCTTTGTCTCAAGTGATTGCTAATGACCGGGCCTACAAGCTCAAGCAAGACTCTCAGAGAGAAGAGCAAAAAGATGTTTCAGATTTTGTGGCCTTTCTCTTGCCATTCGGAACTAAAAGACAGAACAAAGAACTTTCAAGCAGTAACTCATCTCTCAGCTCAACCTCAGAAACACCGAATGAATCCACTTCTCCCAACACACCTGAGCCAGCACCACGAGCAAGGAGGCGTGTAAGTAGATACTTCACAGTGGGGTGTGTGATTGTAGGTCCAGAGGGTCTGGCTGGACCACGAAAAACTTGTTGTGTGTGTGGACTGTGGAATGCTTTCTGTTTGAATAATGGGTTTTTTCAGGTGGAAGTCAGCCTCATCAACATTAGAAAACTATTAACTATAGTGGGAATCTTCTTTTGCTGATGCTGGTGTGAAAAGATCCTACAGACTCTGTGAGTCTGTAACACATCGCAAAGAGGCAGAGAGATTATCTAGACGTCTTCCTGTTTGCTCTCTTTATCTACCTCCTTCTGTCTAAGTCTTTTAGATTTAACAAACTCCATCTGTCTGCAACCAAATTTTTCCAGCAGGAAAAGTCTAAACCTATGTGTTTGTCATTTATAAGTATACTTATCTTAATCTAGCTCTTACTTGATAATAAGTCTGACTATTAATCCCTATCTTTAAATTAATAAAAATCCTCACGGTCTAACCCATGTCACATCCTCCCTGCTAAGTAAGGAGTTGTCAGCTTAGATTTGTACCAGGGTTTTTGAAGGATCTTTATGCATGCAGGCTATGACAGCAAAACACAGAGTGGTGGGTTTGGGTTGAATATTAATCTACATGTAAAATTGATTATTTTTTAGCATAAATTTGTTCCTTGTAAGTAAATTTTATGCTCTGAATTTTCCAGTTCTACAGTTAGTAACTTTTTTGTCTTTTATAACTGTGGAATAGAGGTCCTTGACTTTACCGCTTTTTGATTTCATTTGTAATGGAGGGAGAAAAAATTGCATAATAAAATACTTTGAATAAAACCCGTTTTAAGAAATATGTGGTGCACGAACAGACTCTGGAAAAGAAAGTGTTTTCTTAAGAATCTCACCTTCTTTCATCCTTAGGATAAAACCTGCTTGACAGAAATTCTCTGTTGGACTCTTCAAACCAGGGTTTAAGAGGGGCAGAACTGGAGTAAATTACAAATTAAGATAAAGCAGAAGGCAGGTCATAGAGCTCTTTGTTCATCTAGCTGCCAGCTGAAGCTTGAAATGTCTATATTCTGTCTGCAAAACTGAAAGCATGATGTTTGCAGTCTTGCATATGCTTTAATGCACATCTGTTGGTCTGTGCAAACCATATGAACAGGCATTTGTGCTCACACATTGAGAAAATGTAAAGGGAAACCCATTAACTTCTTTCAGAATTTGACAGTCAGTGACAGAAAATAAAAGTTCACTTTATGTACTCATTGGCTTCAGAACCACTTTTTCACAGGAGAGGAAGATAGCTGATGTGTCCAGAGGTGAGTCACCTGCTGTTGTTTTCATGAAGTGTGGCAAGATTTCTGACATGCATTTGACCAGTTGGCAAGCAGAAGAACATGGATCCTTTGGTGCATCCACAGAGATCTATCAGGGCCGAGTTCCTAGAAGCTGAGGGAGGGTTTTGCTTGTTTTATTTGTTTGGATAACTAGTTGGTTTTAGTTGATTTGTTGTTGTTGTTGTTAAGGCTGGTATTGCAGCTTTCAGAGTGCAGAATTAGAGCCTTTAGTCCATAGCCATGAGAATGCAGTAGGACATGCTTCACCTAGAGAAGTAGGAGTAGGCTAAGGTGGGCAATATGACATGAGAGAGCTGGCATTTTCTCTAGGGAATGAACTTAGCTAATATCTTTCATGATCTGACAATTATTTAACATTAATATCAACTCACGTCCTATATCTTGTCTGTCTTTATAATTCTATTTATCAGTGCACTTACTCCTCTGCCCTGAGCTTATTTAGGGGATGGTTAGGAAGCCTGATTTATCTCTTGAGCACCATTGCACTGTTTTTTTTCAACTGACAAATGCTTACAAAAAAGTTAAAGAATTATTTGTTAGTGCATGCAACTGATACAACCAATTTATCACAAAAATTTGCCAAGATGCCTGCAGTGCAGTCCTCTTAAATTTAAACTGGAGGGATTGTTTATCATTGCACCATTCACTTCTTTGCAACTATGTCTTTCAGTTTTGTGTATTTCAGTCAGTCTTGAAACATTCAACTGAGACTTTCAATAATAGGTAGAAGGTAATGCTGGCTGCAGAGCTCATGCTGTGAGTGCCGTGGTTCTCTCTCCTCCAACAGCTTGACAAAAATCACTGTTGCTGCATTTTCTGTGTAGCATTTTGCCCAGCAGTTGGAAGTTGAGACTTTAAGACTTCCCCAGTGTATTTATATTTTGAACTCGTCATGAGGTAGCAGGGCCTGGTATCCATCAAGTGCAAAGGTAATGCCTGGTAGATGGAATTTGATTTCCTTTAGTTGCTGGGCACTGCAGTTTGGGTATCTCACTGTGTGTGTTACTAGACCTGCAGCAGTGGGCAGTGGCGTGCAGTCTCCTCCTCCACTGCTCCTCAGCAGTCAGGGAGGTCTGGCTGAGCCCAGACTAATAGCCCTGGCTGAGTTTGAGCTGGATCCATGGAGCATGTTGGTCATGTTTTTCTGGCCACTTTGTAAAATCAGAGCTGGCCTGGATTGGTATTGCCAAGCAGTGACTTCAGTTACTGAACTCAAGGTCACTCCTCCTAAAGCCAGCTCAGTGCTGGTTAATCCACAACTTTGATAAAATGCCCAAGGACCACGTTGAACTCACTGTATTTGCATCTATTTTAGGGATCTGAATCCAATTTAAGTGACTCTGATAACGATTCATGAGGTGAGGATGCTTTGCAGACAGGAAAGGACCAGAAAAGGCAGGATGTAAAGGCGGGTACCTGTCACACAGGAGCTGCAGTGGTAAGGTTAGGATTTTCAGTGTCAACTGATTCATTTGGTGTTAGGAATGCCAAACTCTTAAATAGAATCAAAATATCATTCAGTTGGAATTTACACACATGGATCATAGCCAGAGGTTCTTGTTTGGTTTGGATGGGTGCTTTGTTTGTGTTTTTGTTTCCTGTTGGCAGGAAATGGTAAAAGGAATCAAGCAGATGTACTTTTGGGAGACATCAGAAATAAAGGTCAAAAGTAGCATTCTAAAGGATCTAGTAATTGTTTATAGTAATGTGGGTAAAAAAATCTAAAAACTTCACTGTACTTCATTTATACATCTACTGTGAGTTATGAGAAACAGAACTATACCTGATAAGTTAAATGGAGTTTATTTAAGGTATTATGAACTAGAAATTTATCAATGAGTTTGAAATCTCATCAGACATTTTTTGAGTTTTGCCTGTGAGTTGAAAATCTTCATAAAGTTCAGTTGGCTAGGCTGATGGAACAAAATACATAGACATAGAGTTCTGACTAGCAGTCTATAAATTACCTGTCAGCAGAACAATGTGCTTTTAACAAAATATAGTTGTCAGAAAAGTTTTGAGTAGGAATTTACATTGTCTTTATTATTCTTAGGATGACAAGCTGCATCCCTGTACAGTACATTTGAAGTTATGATAAAAGTTATTCTTTGTTTCAGAAAGAAAGAAAATAGTTTACAACAGATATTTTTAATAGGAATAAAACCTGATTTTTTTCTTTGTATTTTATTATTATTGTAAGACCAAATGTAGCCTAGAATGTTTTTGCTTCATAAATTTAATAAGAACTGAGAGAAATGGTAATTTTGAAGTAGCATTAATCTCGTGTTTTGAAAAAAAAGTCCTTTTTTTCAAGTGTGAAAATTCAAACATGCCATAAATCTCCTGCTGCTTTTGCTGCTTTATCCTTTGCAGACTGCTTGAACCTCTGCACCTTGCTGTAATCCAAACCTGGCATTCAAAGCTTTCATTGGCATTTTAATGATTTTAAATTATTAAGATATGTGAAGTAGAATTATTTTTAAAATATTACCCCTCAACTTCTCTCATGTACCTTTATTCTGTGTTGGAGTAGGATTATTTCAATCTCCACAGCTGTGTGTATTTGTGATATTACCTGTATATAGTGTATGGTTGTAAATAATTTTGCATCAGTTTCACTGATACAATGCTCCAAGCTACAGAAGGAGTAGGCAATGAGATTTAAAAATATCTGTGTATCTCCATGCACATGGATATAGTACTGTTGAGGTGCACCCACAGACCATGATTCATCCTTGTCCTGCAGTATGTGCAGGCTTACAACAGTAAAAAGATGGAGTGAATAAGTGGGAAGCATTTTGGTTTTTCAGTATTTTGATTTGTGTTCCTTGTAATATGATAACACTGGTGCCATAGCAATTTTTCCTATCCATTACACAGGTATTATAATTTTGCTAATTTATAAAAATGTCGCAGCTAATTGTATTTTTATATTAGTTTGTTTAAAATGCAGGTAGGCAAAAGCCTTTGTTGGCCATCCTGTGGTGCTGAGCCTTCCCCAGCCCTGCTGATGACTCGTGTGTGTTTTACAGGGCGCGATGTCTGTGGACTCCATCACAGACCTTGATGACAATCACTCAAGATTGCTGGAGGCTCTCCAGCTCTCTTTGCCAGCAGAAGCCCAGAGCAAGAAAGAAAAGGCAAGAGATAAGAAACTAAGCCTGAACCCTATTTACAGACAGGTTCCCCGGCTTGTAGATAGCTGCTGCCAGCACTTGGAAAAGCATGGTAAGAATATTTTGTTTTCCCAGGAGTGGCAGATATATTTTTACTATAATATAAATAAATTCCTATTTTGAGAAGTAAATATCTCCTTCCATTTGTAAGGACGTCTTTGAAAGCTAGACATTTTCCCTCCTGTTTTGCTTCTTGCTAAAAATACTGTCTCACAAGTAATTATGTATGTGATAACTTCCTAGACTGAAGATTTATGCTACAAGCTTGTAAAATGGCCCATAGAGCACAGGGATAAAGGCTTTTCTTGGAGGTCACTCATTTTGTACTGGGGTCAGCTCTGCAGAAATGGCTCTTCACCAAACCCAGAGGTTTACCTGTACCTTCAGAATAAAAAGTCTGAAATGTGCCAGTCAGTCTGGAGTCATTCTTCATAACCAGTGGGTCTTAAGGTGTGAGATCTAGATGAACTGTTAATACTGTAGTGCAAGACTTTTGATATTTGAGGATGGGGGCTCAGAATAAGAAAGAATTCCATGCTAAATATATATTAAGCTCCAAGAAGCCTGTTCACTGCAAGGCTTGAAGGCTGAATACTCAGTTTGTCTCTGGCTTGATTCCTCCTGACCAGCCTCGGGCTCAGGCCTGTTCTCTCCAAAGGGAATGACAGACTTCTGCCAATATTCTTTTTATGTGTTCATGATTGTCCAGACACAAGCCTTCCACAGCTTTACGCAATGCAGAAACAATTGTCAGTCTAGGTATCTGCTCACCCTCTCTGCCAATGTATCCTAACCTTTAAAGTTTTTTAATGATAATTGAATAACTTGGCCACAGCAAGAGGGAGTTATCACATGGCCAAATAATCAACAAACCGTGAAACAATGGTGATTGTAACAGCAAATGATGTATTTGATGCTTATTTCACCAGCAAGAAATCATTGGCTAACTCTGAAGGAAAGACTCTTGTAGCTGAGAGACTGCAATTTAAACAATGCTGAACTTTCAAAATTCATAACTGAATACTGTCTTTCTTAGAAATGTATCAAGGAACACTGCAAAAGATAGTCACTGTTACTCTGTTACATAGATTAGATACCATGGCTGACAAGTATGCATGGGATGATTAAGTTTAAGATTAATGACTTCCATCCCTTTAAGCAAAGGTAGCTGAGTTTGGACAACATAAAAGTGTCTGAGTCAGCCAAAAAAGCCATCTAGCTGAGTATCATTTGGATAGTGTGATTTTATGTTACCTGATCATCTGTGAAAATTTTTTAATCCTTTTAACGTACTGTCATAACAAAGTTCTTTTGTATATGATGCTCTTTACAAAAATATTTGCTTTACATTGAAGTTTCCTTTTAAAGGAAATTTACGATGGTTTATTATGCATTGTTTAACAGTAAACTATAATATACCACAGTGCAATAATTTTAATCTGCTATCCACAAGACAGTCATTGGAACTGAGAGAAATTTAAAGATGGGAGAAGATGGACAGTGTAACAGCATCATTCCAGGTTATATGGTGGACTAAGTTGCCGATTCTGAAAATACTTACCTGTATGCATAAGTCGTTTTTCAACAACAAACCACCAGCAGTTTCTGATTCATGCTTTAAAGGATAATTTTGAGCATTATAGGACAAAAAATGGTTCTGTTTTTAGACATGAAATCCGCTGTCCTTGTTCACCTTTCCCATTTTCCCTGGGATCATGTCCCAGAGGTATAAAGGCCTGGCTTTCTTTAGAACTGCAGTGTAGAACAAACACTGTATGTCATTGTAGGAACGGGTAACCAGCCTGCAGGGTTTGCCCACTGTGTTTATCTCCATCTCAGATGATTCCCTGCCAGTGTTCCTAGGTTTACTAAATGACAGCCCATCAATGTAATTTTCTGTTAAGCAAAGAGTGAAGATTTAATAAGAGATGTTATGCTGAGACTAAAAACTAAAAAGCAGAATCCTATCTGAATTTCTCTGATGAAGATCTGCAAGTCCAAATACTGGTCAAGGTGACAAATCTCCAGCAAGCAATTGTAGCCTAATGGCTGTCAAAAGGCATTTGTTTCACAAGGTAATTAAACACCTCCTATATGTCAGTAGAGGTTAGAGGTGCGGAGTAGCCATTGTTAGACCATAAAGTTCCAAGCTTATAGATAATTTCATTCCTTTTACAAAAGTGTATAACCATGTGAAGCTATACTATGTGCACAGGTCCTTAAGGTTCTAAAATTTCCACTCACAATGTTACTGCTAAAGACTATGTCACCTCTCAAATTTTTCTGGTCCTGTTAGTCTGCAAGATATGGCCATCTGAGAACCATATCATCATTTGTTGTATTTGTAGTGGCTTTCTACAGGGCTAGAATAAGGTTTGAACTGTGATCTTATAAACCAGTGGGCAACACAAATTTCCTGGTCACCTTCAGTCTAAATGACTAAATTATACTTCTGCACTTTGCCTAAAAGTGCAACAGCAATGCTTCTTTATAGCTTTCCCTCTATACAATAGCTATTCCTCCTTTACAGACTGCACACAACGTCCAGCTGAAATTCTTCCTTCTCACAGTCTGCCTCAGTGCCCTATTTATGTACCTTTGAAGGAGACTCTCAACTTTGTCTTGATAGGCACTTTGTAGACACTGAGTTACCCCAAATGCCAACTTCATCCTATACTGAAAGACTCAGCTCAGTGCTCATGTATTTAGTCATTTTGCTACCTGTTTCCTCTGATGTAAGTCCTGGAAGTTACACCTGCAAACCTTGAGCAGTGCCTCAGTCTCTGCATACCTTTGTTCCTCATAGCAGTGGCACTACCAAAGTGACATCACCAGAAATGTCACAGAGATGCCATTTTGCAGATTAAGTGTGATCCTTAAAAACCACAGTGGATGGCTTCTTAATCACAACCGAATCTTGCATCAACATGGTAAGTACAAGTTTGTGGAGAAATATGTTGACTTGTTTTTTTTAATCCTTTTGAGTACACACATAGGTCAGAATGCTTTGGTTCAATACAATTTTCAGGAGAAAATTAAACAGTAAAATAGTACTGTGATGTGTTACACTTGCAGGTCTCCAGACAGTAGGAATATTCAGAGTTGGAAGCTCAAAAAAGAGAGTAAGACAGGTGAGTGGATATGGATATGGTTTTCTTTCATCAGCTATGATACAAACAAATCTGATTCCTTTTGTTGTGATTTCTTCCCCATCTGTAGTATGGTGGAATTTAGGCTTTCTGGATCAGTGACTTCACTGGTTTTTTGATGGCTCATAAAAGGCCATTTCCAGTATCTTTTACATCTGGTGAAATCCTTGTCAAGTTCTCAGCAGGTTAAGAGTCTCTGTATGTTTTGCTCTGAAAAAGTAGCACAGGGTTGGAGATCCAAATAAACTATGATGAAGAAATTTTCCAAAGGTCACCCTGCAGGGAAAAAAAAATCTTGGCTGTTCGTTTCATCTCAGAAACAGCTGAAGCTCCCAAAGTAAACTTAAACTGTAAATCTTTTTTGGAAAACTCACAGTATGAGAAAACATGCAAGTACAGAACAATCTATTTGACCCTAAGATCACTGCTCCTAAATATCACCTTTCTTTTACCCCTGCTAGACTTCAAGGTCAGAGCAGACTCTTCCAAATGTTAGTCTCAGACAAATGATGAAAAAAGAAAGATAGTGTACAATAAAGTCAAATATGAGTGTTAGCTCCTAAGTATACCTACCTAGATACTGCATTGTTATTCCCAGAAGCTGAGAATACATCTGGGAAATAGAGCAGTGGAGGATAGTGCTTAGTGTTAGCATGATGCATAAGGAGGGGATAAAAAGTTACATGAAAATATCCCTCCCAGGAAGTTAAGACCAAAAACATCAAAGAGAAAAAAAAGCAAAAGCAAGCTTGACTGTGTTTGATTCTAGAAGTTATAGTTCTTTGCAAAAAGTCGCAAAAACTTCACAGTGTAATGTTTTATCATTCTGGAAAGGTATCTTGAATAGCTAAACTGAATTGATTTTGGCTGGTAGGACAGTATGGCCTACTGAATTGTAGCTCATTCTCCAGCAGTTTCTATTCCTGAGTATCTGGTGTAACACTAAGCTAAAAAAAACATTTGCAGAGGCAGTTTTCAGATCAACACTGAGCTAGATAAAGTATTGAAGTTGCATCATACATCTGAGGAAAAAGCAGAGAGTTTCTATCATTCACTTATAAACCAAACCTTACTTTGAACATCAATGTCTTTCACCACTTTTTCTTATACTCTGTTTTCAAAAGGTGAGGAAATCAAGAGATTTGAGTATCTATGTTTTTTATTACATACACTAATTTATTGAACTTGGTAAACTTCCTTCAGCAACAAGGATGCATCAGCTTGGCCCTTGTAGTTACAGTAATAAATGCTGTCAACATGAACACATGGGAAAGTCTGGATTCAATTAAAATTCCACTCATTTTCTGAACCATGGAAAGCCAAACCCAGCACTTCAGATTTTGGTGTGCTTTTGCAGCTGTTCATTAGTTTTTCTTGTGTAGAAAGTAAGCATATTTTGTTTTCTTTCCTTCCCCAGTTAGAAAATGTCCTGTTTCCACTGTGGTTTTTTTGCAATAATTGCATAAGTAAGTAGATGCATTTGCCAGCAGGCTTTTTATGGGTGAGCAGGAAGAGAAAATCTAGAACATGTGCATCTCTTGCAAACCTCCTCCTTCATGTTCAGTGGGGTGTAGGACAGAGGTTCCCAAGGTCATGTTGACTCAGGGTGGTAGATCTGGTGCATCAGGGTGCCAGGTACCATCTTGTGCCCAGAACAGATGCTCGAGCAGAGCATTGTTGCCTAGGTTGGGGTGGGCAACCCTTGATGCTGCACCTGGTGACCTTGTGGCAGCTTCAGCCCTGAGGATGAAGAGGGAAATAGCTGGAGCTCTGCTCTGATATCCCCTGTTCCAGCACAGGTGTCCTCATCTCTCGTATCATGAGATTCAGTGGATGCTGTATTTCACCACCTGTATCTTCCAAAAGTCTGAAAGCATTCCATGTGAGTGGAGACTGAAAGACTTGAAGTGTACAATAGACAGTTTTAACAGCCATGATACCTGGGCCTGAAAAGTGGCCACATCTCACCAAAGCTTCTATGCTATTTTAGAACATCTCTGTAGGATATCAGATCACAAGTGCCATATTCAAGACTGTAACAACAGTTTATGATTTAGCCAGCTATTTGGGAAGTCTGAATTCCTGATGCAGTGCTAATCTGTTTCCTCAGCTGCTTTTGGGCACTTAAATGCAGAAACAATCTTCTGGATTGAGGTAATTTATGGTGCTCCACAGGGATGTTCTGCATTTGTCACCAGTCTGGAGAGTAGAATTAAGCTGGCAGTGAAGTCCCCAAGTTGGCACTGGAAAATCTTTGACCATAAATCAAGGAATAATATTAGATAAAGAACATATTCTGGTCTTTCTAGCATAGTTATTCATTATTAGTAATGACTGATATTAATAATGTTAAAAGTAATCCTAATAAATTAGAGTGGAGGCTGTGGTTTTTAATGAATACCCGTCACAGCCATTACGAAAGCACAATCTCAGTTGAAAACAAAGGATTTTCACACTGAACACACTCAGGATAGATTTGTACATGATCAAGATTTGCCACAAATTATGACAGGCATATAGTTTGCTTGTGACTTAGCTTCTTTTCTCTCTTTGGTATGTTTATAATACTCCTGGTGAAGAAACTTGTTACCTCAGATTTCTTTGTTTAAAACATTTAGCTGTAATCACTCTCTGAGAAGATAGGTGGGACATTATGATACCTCATAATGTTAGCAAAGGTACAAATTTTTGCTAGGAAATAGTTTTAAAACCTCTTGACTGTTTTCAAAATGCAAAAAGAGTAAAAGGTGAAGCTGTCAGCCTGAGGAAATATTCTTCTTATGGTACTGGAAAATCCCTCCAGAAGGACAGGCTTTTACCTTTTCATAAGGTATCTGATTTGGGAGAGGGTTTTCTTCTGCCTTTGGGAAGTGTGATGCCTTTTGAATTCGACAGAATTTGTCTGAGGACCAAAGCAGGGAAGAAAAAATAGCAGTACCTTATAATGATGTTAGCCTGCTGTTTGTGAACTCTGTAATGATGATTACTTAATGAGTATAACCAAATTAGGGAGGCAGAACGAGGTGTGTGTGAAGAAATGTTGTGAAGTCTTGTGAACTTGTCTGCTTGCTACCTATGTTTACATACATTCTCTTGTCTTAAATGACCAGAGAAATGTGAATTTGGTGGATATTAACATGATCTTACCAATAATGTTTTTCTACAAAATCATAAATGTTACAAAATGCGCTTTTAGTCTGTCTGGTTCCAGGGATAATGCAGTAAGGTAGTATAAGAGCCTGAGTTGTAACTTTCCTTATGCTCTCTGGTTTCTGCCTTTGCTATGAATCTTGCATTTCTGTAAAAATTATACTTGGATACATGTTTTCATACAAGAGTGTCATATATCAGATGGAAAAAATAGTATTTTGTTATATTCTGATACAGACCTTACGTTATGTCTTATGGAATAAGCAGCAGTTAGATATGAATTATATCTTTGACCTTACCAAAGACTAGTCATGCTCAGTCTTGAAAGTGAAAATGAGTAATTCTGCTTCTTAAAAGATTTTCTGTGTTGGGATGTATTAATTGGGACAACAAGTGATTGGTTTTCTCTCATAATTATTTTCAGTTACGTGAAGAGTTTGACCGAGGTGTAGATGTTGTATTGGATGAGGAGCACAGCATTCATGATGTTGCTGCCTTGTTAAAGGAATTTCTGCGTGACATGCCTGACCCACTTCTTACCAGAGAACTTTATACACCTTTCATCAACACTCTCTGTGAGTTCTACAGCATCTTGATTCATCAATGTTCAAAAGATAATTTGTTTGAATTCTTTGATCTCTACTAATAGCCATCTTTTATTGGTTCCCTTAGTGCTCTGGCCCTGATTTGCTCCAAATATAATACATTATAAAGTATATAGTATATTCTAATATATGATAGTATAAATACTATACTATACTATACTATACTATGTATTAATATAAATGATATAGTATATTCTTTAGTATCAATTTACTGAGTTCTCTTCTTGGTTTTTCTACTGTATAAGTATAATCCAGAAAACTGCAACAAGAAGGATTTCACTAACTATACGTATTTTTGCATTTGTGTGGATGGAATTCCTGTTGTCTATTAAAACCTGACCCTGTCATTGATCCAGCAGTGCCAGCTCACAGACTCTCACTAGAATCCTCATATCTTAAAATTTTAGATCTGTCTACTGACCAAAGTTCCAGCTTGACTTCAAAAATTCAAGTGTCTTCATAGTTAACGGTCCTCAAAGCCATCCTATTACGTACTCCCAATTGTGTTGCCTAAGATCCAAGTGCAGACTCTCAGGGATTTAGGAAAAAGTAAAGTTGGACATTTCAAGCTTAAGCATCTGCCTGGTATGTGTTCTTCAGATGCTTTCTAGCCCTCATGTCTGAGATCCTGCCTCTGTCCCACCTTTGTCACTGGCTACCATTTAGATGGTAAATGGTTCAACTGGCAGTGATAGCAGAACATCCTTTATTTCTCTGGTTGCTTTTCCAATCTCCTGGTACTTCTGCAAGATGAAAAACTGTAAAAAAACTGATTTAAAATGGATAAAGCATAAATCTGACTGAAATGCCTGACAGCTACAGGTATATACCAGTAGCTATATGTAAATGAATGGAGCATGTAGAAAATCAAGCAGAATATTTGAGTCTAGTGACAGTGATGGAGTGTAAAGGATGGATTTTGCTCTCTTACAGAAGAAAAATCCTATGAACTTGTAAGCAAAATGTTGACCAGCTAAGGCAAAAATCCCATAGCAGTAGTTCTTACAGTTTTGATGTTTCCTTAGACCTGTCTCTTTTTCTTCTGATGCTGTAAGGAAAATGATTCTTAAACAAAGCTATTCCTATGCCTTCCTTTGGGTTGGGAACAGTGTATTTGTTCTGCTTTTAGGTTAGTTGGAGTGATTTTCTTAGAACGTATTTTTTCCCCCTTAGTATTAGAGCCAGATGAACAGCTCAGCACCTTACAGCTTCTCATTTATCTCCTACCTCCTTGCAACTGCGATACCCTCCACCGCCTGCTGCAGTTCCTCTCCACGGTAGCTGGCCATGCAGAAGACACCAGAGACAAGGATGGCCAAGAGGTGAGTCCTGGTCACTCATGTCCTTTGACTTTGCTTAATTCGTGGTCTGAAAAGAGACCTTTGAAGCCTTGAAGCATCACTGGTGGAATATCCCTGAAAGATGGGAGAGACTTAATCTGTTTGCCTGGTCTCCTGCCATTTGTTTACTATGTTTCATGGGCTGTGAATGTTTAATTTTTGTATGACTTAATCAGGAAAGCATCTACCACTTCCTTTGGGAGATTCAGTGTACCAACCTTGCTGTCAAGAACATCTAATGTCATCCATCCTTCCCCTGCTTCCTTGTTTTATCCCATTGTATTCTATGGAAAAATATTCAGAAAGGGTCAGGCATGCAAGGATATGCTTTTTCATTTTCTTTTCATTCTCTGTTGTAGCTTTTTTATCTGGCTTTTGAGCATAGCAGTTCACTTCTTGGTTCTCTTAGCTTCCTTGTGTGCCCTGCGTAGTGAGAAATAAAAAACAAAGGACAGGAACTCCAGCTGTATCCTTGCAACTGCCAGGCCTCATCATTAGCTGGAGTCAGGGTTCATCTTTGCCTGTTTTCTTCCTGACCTCCTTAACTGTTGCAGTCTAGACCAAATTCAGTGGAGAATTTGATGTGCACTCACCCCACAGAGACAAGAATGCCCACAGCTGTGGGGCTCAGCTGTAGCCCTGAGCATTCTCACGTCTGTACCTGTGCTCAGTCACACAGAGAAGATGTGAAAATCCAGGCTTCTGTTTCCTGCCAGGGAGGTGCCTGAACTGGTAGGCTGCTGTGCAAAAGGAGGCAACTCCGTTAATTGAATAAAATGGATATAGTCTGTCAGTGCTTGACAAAAATATACTGGTTTATCTGTGGAAGGACTTCTCAGTCCTCTGAAATGCATCTGGGACTATTTCTGAGACTCTTAGGAAACTCTTCGAGAATTTTGTCTTCCAGATTAAAAATCCTGCTGATTTTGTCAAATTTGGGTGCCTTTTACAGTTGTCCAATTTTAACAATTAGCACTCTAAAACTTATTTTTGCCAAATTCCTGCCTCAAATCCTAACTTCCAGTTATTCCATCTTTACAAGTCCCAAATTCCAGTGATGTATGTGACTTCAAGGCCTATTTCACTTTTAAATCCACTATAAATGCTATTATTTATATTCTCAGCAAGGAGATGATAAAAAACACTATCACTATGATGGAAAGCATTTAGGAATAGCAGCCTGTAACAGTTTTACTGTGCTTAAAAAAATTTATAAGCTAGCTGAAGTCATGGTTCCCCTGGTCCTGCAAAGAGTTCTCTGTTGGTTCAGGAATGTACCCAAGAGGATCTTATTGCAGGGCTAGGGGATGCTGCCTAACAGAGTTGATTTGGCTCAACTGTTGTGCATCAGCTTTGCCACAGGTATTTTGGCAAGGCAAATTTATGTAAGCTATCTTGACAGTATTGTAAGCATCAGGAATATTATGTGCAACCAGATACCTTTTATAGATAATACAGTATTCTGCTCACAATCACTTAAGCTATTTTTGAAGAATTAAGTGAATAAAGGCATACAGGGCAAGAGAAAGTGTTTTATCAAATTGTTTGCTATCACTGGAAGGAAAACAGCCAAGCTTTGGCACACGTTCCCTCTTCTTGATTTCTTTCAGCAACCCTTCTCTTGCAAAGATGAAGATGGATGACTGACTTTATTAAAAATACTCCTTCAGTTAATTTCAGTGAAAATGTTTACAGCATTTTTTAAGGATGCCCTGAGGCTGCCCTTAAGAAAAGGCTCACTCATCGTACACACAGCCTGCACAAGCAGATCTGGGCACAGCCAGAGGCTGCCCTGGCACACCTGAGGCACCATGTGCCTGTGCATCCGTGGTGGCTCAAAACTCAAAGTTTCAAAAGCAGGTCACCTGAGAAACAGCTGGGTGCTTGGTGGTGTGCAAATAAGGGTGTGCTGTTCTCACAGTCGTGCTGGGATGAGCCTCTAAACGAAGAGCCAACATGTTTGCTATGACTGCCCATGCACCTACTTAGTACAGATGTTTTTCCAACTGAGCATTTCCACTGCTCCTACAATAAAAAGACAAGCTGTTGTCTTACTGTAATTTCTGTGCTGTCAAGTTGAGTTATTTAAAAAATAAACCAGGTGTAGTCAGTGAAGTTTTCAGTTTGACTAGAGTATTTGGTGAATGATCTGCGACAAAAAAAATTTTAAAATACTGCTTTGAAATCATCTGTTTTGTGCAACTCACTTCTTGAAATTCTATTTTTACTACCTCTTTTTGATGTCCCTTTATATACTTTTTAAAATTATTAGTTCCAATGACCTTCACTTTTTGCTTTGCTGAAAGAATAGAAGAGGAAAATAGTCATCTACTCACAAATATGAGAACAAAATTTTTGATGTAATAATGTATATGAGATATTTTTCAGATAATTCCTGTCTTGTCTAGTATGTATTCCTAGCCTTTTACCTTCTTCAAATTCAGGTTACTGTTGCTTCCTTCAGCACAGTTTTAGTAGGAAAAAAGGCAAAAACCCCACAAACTAAAAAAGCCACCTAAAGAGCAAACATTTGGCATGTTCTAGAAGTACAGTTAAATACTAATAAAAACAATAAGACTGCTCCTTAATTATCTCAACAGTTGAAACATGGGCAGTATTATTTTATATGTTTCAAACCATAGATGCAACTTGAGAAAGGCAGGAGCTTTCAGTATTCAGTCCTAAGAGACAGCAGTGTGCTTAGATGCTGAGGTAGGAGGGAGGTTCAGAAGTATGCCACTGTTGAGCTCCCAGGGAAGTAAGGGCAGAAAACACATCCACCTTCTACTCCTCTAGTCCACTTGAAAATATAGCCAGAAAATCTACAGTGCTTGTTGCAGAGATACTCGAAAAGTGTTTCTGAAAGTTGTTAATTTTTTATTGACAAGCAGCAGGTTTTGGTTTTGATGAATAAAGCATCTACCAAATCAGGGAGGAGAGAGAGTGTGTGTATTTGTGTGTGGGTATAGAGGGGTGTGAGTGTGTTTAGATGTGTCTATATACATATCTGTATACATTAGGCCTTGTGAGACCTCCACCTCATTTTTATTCTCTTTTCTAGATTACTGGGAACAAAATGACATCGCTTAACCTGGCCACCATCTTTGGCCCTAACTTGTTGCACAAGCAGAAATCTACAGACAAAGAATTCTCCGTTCAGAGCTCAGCTCGAGCTGAAGAGAGTACTGCTATCATAGCTGTTGTGCAAAAGATGATTGAAAACTATGAAACCCTTTTCATGGTGGGTGGATATTTTTTCATATTACTCATATACTTTTGTAAGATAAATGATAAAACACATTATTGATATTAAAGTAGGTGGGGATGAAATAAACTGTAGAAGCTGCATTAAATTATAATCAATTATTATTGGTTAAAAAAGAGTAGTCTTCTAGCAAGGAGAATGATTTGCAGTAAGTAAAAATATTTAAAATGTGCACTTGAATCTTGTTTAGAATTGTTTCTGTGTAGGTAAAGGTATATAGTTTAGAAGATTGTCCTTGAAAATCATGGAGTTGGCCATTCAGTTGTATACTGAGCAGTGCATGGACAAGACTGAAAATGATCTTTCACATCTCAGTTTTGGAAGTCAGGAAGACAGTTTTTCTGCAGGAATTATGAGATCCTTGATTAATTTAAAGAATTGCCTTCCCTATCCAAGACTTTTTTATTGGATGGATGGAGAAGAAGGACAAAGCTTTCTTTGTTAGTTTGCTAGTTGGGTAAAAGGAATAAAACATAAATCTGTTTAGTTCCTGAGTTCCCTTCAGTTCTCTTGCTGAAGCAAGCAAGTTCTTCATGAGAAGGCTGATGGCCTTGGACATGTTGCTTACTAAAGATGAAGCTTAGTTAGATCACATTTCTCATGCCTAGCAGTTACCTGAGCAGTTCATTCTGTGGCTTTTTCTTATGCTCTTTTTGTGTACAAAGTTGTAGGTCAGCTCAGCATGACTTGTGTCTGAGGGAGCCCTGCTCTGGGCTAGCAGAGGCCAGTCAGACCTAGCAGCGCTCTTCATTATTCTGTCTTCATTTTGGTAAAAATACACATTGTATCAAAACCAGTAATCTTGAAAAAGTGGTAAAAACTTTGGTTGTTGTGTCCCGAGACTAAGTAGCATCTGAGGAGATAAGTTCCCAAAACAGAAAGGACACCCTGGAAACCTTCAGTGCTTCAGCAAAGCTGAGTGCTGGAGACCTTGTTGGAAGAAGATGAACAACCCAGAACTGTGGACTGATGGCCACATAGTACTGTAAATGGAAGATGTCTATCAGTTTTCAACAGGGAATAGAGCATGAGAAAACAATCATGAGCCCTGCCTCAGATGTCTTAGCCTCAAATGAACTTCTTTGTGGTTTTTCTGCCTTTTTTAAAACTTTTGTACCACTGAGGGACTTGGAATAGTTTTTTTTTGTTTGTTTTGGTTTGGTTTTTTAAAATGTTTTTCAGAGCTGGGAAAAGTACTAGGTGCTATTTTTCCTTCCTCATCAGGAAAAGAAAATGACAGAACTGCACTCTAGGGTGGAGGTCTGCTGGCCCAGAGTGTGGATGGCACTGTCAAGTTTAAGATAATACTTGAATAAGAATACTCACAATATGTAAAGTGTACTTGTTGTTGTTTCTCTTTAAGAACTCCTTACAGCACAGACACATCTCAGTACATAATACTTAAGATGCATATTCTGACTTTCACTGTGGAAAGGGTGGAGCTAACTTGCATCTGGGCTCTTTTCATTCTGATGAATTTATTCCTTCATCTCTTCAGTGCTTCACCTTTCATCTGGAGGTTGAATGAAGTGTGGGAAAATGAATTTCTTTTGTTTTCCAGAGTTGCTTTTACCATTTATATTTGTCATTTTTGCTACAGAAATAAAAAGAACATCTGGATTTAAGCATTCAGCTACAGCTATAACATGGTGTATTAATGCTCAGATGCTTTGTGTTTGGCTTTTTTTCTTTGTTACTTTTATGTGTGGAGAGGTTATGAAACTGTGATTGGTTTCAGTATTGAAACTGGAACAGCATTTGTGAACCAAACCCTAGGAAACCAGGATGTGTTGGGGTACCTAGACCACAATATCAGAATGATTCTGATGTATTGGTGGGTCAGAGAGATTCTGTTTGTTGGAACAACCCAGGATGTTGAGCACCACTTTTACTAAGTAACTTTGTTAACATCAGTAACATGCAAACGTGGATTTCTTATAGAAGATGGAACCTGATCATGCTTCAGGTCATCAACCTGACTGCTTGATGTCAGTGATGATAATAGCTTTCATGTCCAAATCCTGCCTGTTTTAGTGAGTCTTGGGGATGTATTAGAATGTTTCATGGGGATGTATAAAGGGCTGTTCTTTGCCAGTCTCTGAACTACATCCAGCAGCTGAATGAAAGGAGGCACAGCTCAACCACCCTTCATTTTTGACTTGGCTTTGACTTGGCATGAAGGATGGACAACAGCAGCTTGTTCATGTAATTCATCTCCTAGTATCCAAATCCAGCCCTGCTGCAAAGAAATGCTACAGATGTATGAAATTTTGTAATTTTACAGTCAGAGGCTACTGTGGCCTTCCCACTGTAGAGGCAGCCATACACTGCCATTCTCTGCCACACCAGTGGCAAGGGACAGCACAAAGGAGACACTTCAAGGGTCCCTCCACCCTTCTGTGACTCTCATGTAGCACCCAACCCCAGAATCTCAGAATATCTGATATTCTGCTGGAGTCCTGACAACCCCAGAGCCCTCTGATATGTCCCTGTACATCCTCCAGAACTCTTATTTCAGCAGTGCCTTGTCTTCCCTTCTGTCCCAAGTTTAAATTCTCATTGCTACTTAGGTGCAATTGTCAATGAAACAACTAATTCAGTAATAGTTATGGTGACATCTTCCTGAGATACTGATATTGCAGTTCTCTATAAGTTTACAATTACATGCATATCATTTCTACACTTGCCAAGTTACTGAACTAAAGCGAAGAAAATTGTTGCACAGGAGCAAGTCCCAAACCTGATAGGTAGCTAACAAGGAGACCATCAGTACAAATATATTTGCAAAATTATTCTGGTAACAGTCCTATGAATCAGTAGAACTGTTAAGTTTGTGTTTCATAGAAGCTTTCTGTTGGAACTGAACTTCTGGTGGAACTTTTTCAGACTTGTTTTGATGGAATGAAATGCTGATTTCTCTTTTTTTTTTTTTTTTTAATATGGCAAGATGTATTTTTATTTTTCTGACAAAATTATCTCAGTAGTTTCTTACAAGTTAACTTGATTTAAAGCTGAGTAATAAGTTACAGACAAAAATATGTGGATTCTGTTTTACCATGGAACTTTATTTGGAGTTTCTTCTAATGTATAGAAAGGCTGTCTAAATGGAGACTTTACAGTACACCAGGTTTCCAAAATTATATTCCTATTTAAAAAAATTGTTTAAAGACTAGTGTATCAGTGACCATCAGTAAAATATTTTTCCAGTTCAGAGACTGAATACAATTTAAAAAAAATGAGTATGTGGTTACAAGTTATTAATAGATATTTTGGATCAGTTTAAATTAAATTATTCAAATCTTAATTTATTTTCTAATTATTTCCTTATTTAAAATTTTATATAACTGGACTCCCTAAATACGTCCCAAAATGAGATGTTTCTCTGGGGAATGTGTTAGTAATTCTATTCCTATTTCTCAGGAAATATCACAGGGAACAAATGGTCCATGAAGTGTGACTTGAAGGTCAAGAGATTCAGGCTGACAGATTGCATCCAGAAACATGCATTGCCCAGCTGATGACCCCTTGCTGAGATTGTCTTCCATCGAGTTCCATCTGTCATGAGTGAACCTGGGCTATTCAAGTTTCTTGGATGGTTTTCTCTGTTTCAGCGTTTTGATGTTGTAATGTGGACAAAGCAGACAAACTCACTTGGGGATTGATAAGACTCATGTATAGTGCAGTTGGAATTACAGAGTTTACTTGTGCAGGTTCTGGGGTGCCATTTCTGCCACCTGCCCAGGAGATGCTGCTGTATCCTGCAGCATCTAAAGCCATCAAGGGTTTTGAAGGTTCATGCCCATACAAAGTGCAAAGAGAAGGTTAGCAAATCAGAAGGCCAAACTTCAAAGAAGGTGACACAAATTCTGACTGAGCCTGCTGGTCAGAGTGGCTGGAGAGGCAGAGATGGAGATTTGTAAATGTCCTCAGATCTTTCAATGGTGGTGTAAGGTGAGGACCTTAAACTGGGGCTTTTAAGATTGTGATACATAAGTAATCCCACTGTTATTTCCAGATATAATAACCAACCGAATACCAACCAGTTATTCAACAGTAATCAGCATTGATCACAAAGTGATCAATATACAAAGTGATCTTCAGTTCTCCTTCATCTGTTACATGAAATTTCTCTTCTAAGTGAAAGCTTCTGAATATTTTATATACTCTTGGTAAATGTAATTGATCATTTAGATTAAGCATAGCACCAAAATTAATGTATGTGAAAGGATATTAAACTCCAAGTAACTTTTTATGTCTTTATAGGTTTCTCCTGATTTACAGAATGAAGTTCTTATTAGCTTATTAGAGACTGACCCAGATGTTGTAGACTATTTGCTGAGGAGGAAAGCTTCCCAGTCATCGTGAGTAATCTGTTTTTTCATCATCCCTTTTTCTGCTGGGAATTTCTATCTCCCACTGGAAGTGTCCAAAAGGTTCTAGTTTTCCACAGCTCTTCTGCACTGTCTACAGTGGAGTAGAAATATCCTCCCTATTACATAGACTCTGCCAAAGAAATTATGACTCTTGTACAGCATTTTCTAAAGACAAAACTCGTTTCCCGGATTCAAAGGAGATTATGTTCTGCTGCAGAGATCAGAATGACATGTACATAAAAATATTCAGTGCACTATTATCTGACAGGATGTATTTGAGTCATCTGCTGGTTCATGTCTTGGGTTTATTGTAGTCTTCAGTAACAGGAAGCATGTATTCCACTCTCCTTGAAGCACACCCTAGAGTGCCTTAACACTGTCACAGCAAGCTGCTTGACCACTCTGTCATTCTTTTCCTATCCTATACATGTAGGACATTGTGAACAAGCCAAATGCCACAAAAGCAGCCCTATGGAGACTTTGGATATTATTTAATTGTATGCCCTGTGAAAGATCTGAAGAGAAAAAAAATCACACTGGTCACTATAGCAGTTATAATACATAACTGATACATATTCTGATCTTGTGTATGGTGTATATATGCCTGCACCTTTGTGCCTTAAGGCTGAGTCTGTACATTCAGATTAACAGGATTCTGGGCTTTCTAATGGGACCACACAATCATTATCTTTATTCTGGTGAATCCAAATATGGCAGACCCAAAAATCACAAAATTTGACAGACTTGTTTTAAGTAATTTTTAAGAGAGTTTCTAGACTCTAAACTCTCTGTGACATATTGGATTTTGTCTTCCTGTGTTTGTGGAAAGTGCCTAGTGCATTCAGAATATAATTGAAATTGAATTTGTACAGTCAGTTAGCTATGATTTTTTTTCTCTTCCTCTTAACATTGTATACTTGGAGGTAATATAATAGTGTGCCTGGCTTCAAGGAAAAGGTATACAAGAAACAGTGTAACTAACACCTTCAGGAAAAAGCTTTCTTTAACTATAAAATTTGGAAACAAAATACGTGCAGAATATATTGAGTTGTTAAGGATTTTGTTAGTTTGCTTATTTAACCACACAAGGTAGGAAATTATCACAAATCAGCTGATTTGGGGTAATTTGTGTGAAATAATTTCAGCTAGTTTGTCTGACTGACAACTAACCATGCATATATTTAGATCACAGTAAATGCAGGATAGTTAGAGGTACATGAGCTGTCTTTTAGACTTGTTTCACATTTGCCAGAAGCCAAGACTACAATTAGGACAGACACTACAAATCATATGACATAAGGCAGTGTGTAGAGACTTCTTCCTTTCAACACTTAGTTTGGAGTGATAGTATTATTTCCAACTCAAGCTAATAAAAACTTTATGCTGGATTCCACCATCTATATGATAAAAGGACAGCAAATTTTATCTCACATGTGACTGCACATACTAATTGTGCATAAGTTAGTCACAAATCGCTGTGGATGTAACAGGTAATTCTTAGATCCTGTTTCCTTAACTGACTTTCCTCAAACTTCCTTACTTTTAGCCAGCATGCACACCTACAGGAGAAAATGCATCTTTTCTGGAAAGCTGGTCACAACTGACAAAAGGCTTTGTAAGGAATTGTTCTGAAGCCAAACAGGAGCATAGAGCTACAGCAGTACTAATTTATTGTGTTGTCACTAACAGGCAGATGAAATATCACTGAGATAGGAAAAAATTACTGTCATTTTTTTTCTACTCTGCTGTCATGTAAGTGATTTAATGTTAATGAGATATGTTTTCGCTGTAGTTACAACTTCTTGGTAAAGATATTCCAGGCAGTTAGAGAGAATGTTGCTTATTGTTATTGCTAGGAGTGTGGTGCTCTTAAGAGATTAATGTATTTCACAACATAATCTCAATTTTGAGGCTACAAATGTGTTGCTTATTTTTCTTACAAGAAATGTGAGACAGCAGACAACAAGGAGATGTTTGTCGTGATTTCATAAAAATGAGCCTCTAAAATACATCCTTATTACTCTTGGAAATTGCCTGGTCACATACTCCAAATATAAATGTGGATCTGTGAAACAAAAAACTTTATATATTCTTGAGACAGTCTTCATCAGAAGAGCTAGTTGACTGCGTATAGAATCAACTTCAATACTTTAATGTCACATTAATTGCTTTAAAGGTCCTGTTCTGCAATTGCCCTCACATTTCTGCTCTTGCTGTCATTATAAATGCTTTCTTGGCTCTGATCTAACAGAGAAAAAACAATCTCTTTTCCTCCCTAGAGGAGGACAAATCAGATGTTCCTCGTCTTTCAGTTCCCTTAAGAGCTGAGCACTGTGAACAGTGTGTCAGGGAATTTATGGAAGTTGTTCATGGTAAAGCGCTAATTACAAATGGCAGCAATTGTGAAGTGTGCTTTTGTGGGTGACTTCCCAATTTTTTGTATGTTGGCTTGATGACAGTGGAATTTGGGTTTACAGCTGTAAGATGAAGCATCTTTAAACTAACAAAATAAACTCTATTTCGTATGATAATTTATTGCTTATCATGGTTACTAGTCCTTTCAGAGTAAATAAGTTTCAAAGTTACAGCATTTTGGATGTTTTTGGATTATGATAATAAGTTTTAATCCATCTTAATCTGTGACACAAAGATGAAGTCATACAACAGGTCATACAGTATGTGTAAATGCAGTTTTTAAAACTGCAGAGGCTCCTTGAAACATTGAGTGGCAACCACATCATAATCTCACAGTAACCTGCCTTGTGGGTAGCACCTGTGCTACTCAAATATGTGTGGAAATTAGTACCGTGTGCTGCCAAGCCATCACACTCCATATGATTTGCCTCCTGAAGGCAGAATTGTTTTCCCACTCAGAAGCTTTAAGTTATAACAGAAAAGGGTTTCTGCCAGAAACAGAAAGGGATTTCCTGTTTTGATAATCTTGATGCTAGTAGAAAAGTAGGAATATCCTCAATAGAAGCAATTATTGTGATTAACACATTTCCAGTTCACCCATGCACATGGCCTCTGCTGGACAGCATCAATTCATAGATGCCTGTTGTTTTGGAATCCTAAATTGCATTTTTAAATTCATGTGGCATAGATTCCTTCTGCTGCTTTCAAATCTTTCCATTGGTACTTAGCCACTTTTAAAATCTTTTCCTTAGCATAGTTCATAACCCCTGTAAAATACTTTACTTGCCTTCCCATTCCTCACATTTGATTGCACATAATCATCTATTGGTGGGGACCATAATCTGCCCTTCCTCATATATTGCACATAGAGGAGTGGGTATCTTGCACAGTATTTATGTTTGTCTTTCAATTTAGTTTCTCCCTGGTGAGTGGGTAGAAAGTCTCACTGTCCAAGGGAAGAAGAGTTTTGAATTGTAGTAAACATCCATTTGCTAATGAACTCAATCAGTAAAGCAAACAGATGCAAAACGTGCATTTTAAGGGATTTGTGAGAATTTGTTCTTTATTTGCAAAGAAGCAAACCAAAGTCTTCTTGTAAGTTGTTTTATTTTGTTTGTGATATAAAGCTGCAAATGTATGAGTTCAATTTCCTGCTTTTAAGTATTTAATCCAATTTGATGGTTTCTTGTAGTAAGATTGACAGAGTCCACAGCAGTTCCTTTGATTTTTAAAGCTATTTTGCCTAAACAGCTTTGAAAGTGATATTATACACGTATATAAAAAATAGTATGGACTTAACAGCCAAAACTGTAAATCAGTTTAGAAACACAGAATGTTTGAATATTTTGAAAGATTTGAAAGTTTCCACTCAGGTAAATTTTTAGCAGGAGCTTTGTCTTGAGAAGAGGTAGACTATAAGAGATCTTTCAAGGTAAGACCTGAAATCAGTGTTTCACAAAGCTCAAGTTTATGTTCCCACATTCTTCCATTTCCATTTCCCTTATTCCTTGTGTTACCTTGCCATGGCTAAGGGCTGGTTTACCTCTGATTTTGCCCTGTGCAGCACAGTTAGGTTATGATGCTGCGAAAATTTACGTGCAATAACATTTAATCTAGAAGGCTGGAAAGGAGGACATTTGGTCATAGGAAACCTGCAGATACCAACATTTCTCCCCTTTCCTAAGAGGTCCTTTTAATTCTTCTGAAAATCCCAAGACATTGCTTAAATGTCATATTACTGCACAAGGGTTTTTAGGACTTAGGAGGACAGAAAGAAAGAAGCAAGTGGCAAAAAAAAAAGAAAAAAGTTTGTGATAAAATTATACATACTTAAAAAATTAGAGTTCTTCAGTGTTTGTCTGTTTATAGATTAATTTACATTGAAATACTCATGTTCAGAGAGGAAGTTTAGATGAGAAGTTATGTTATTGAGGGTTTTGTTGTTGTTGTTGTTTTTTAATGACTCCCCAGCCTTACCATGCTGCTCTGGGACACCTGTGACAGAGCAGCTCTGCAAATGGCAGCTGTAGTTTTTGAGTTTGCCTCGGTCTAACTCCAGCAATGGTTTTGTGACTGCGAGTTACTGAGGAGTAACATTATTTAATTAATTCCCAACACTTTATGGTTGCTTTCATACTGAAAAAAAAATAGGAATATTGAATAACATAATAATCATGCTGTTGATCTTATATATTTTAGTTTTTGGGACTTGTGATATGTAAATCAGCCAGGGGAAAAACAACAGCTAGAAAATAGTGTTAAGACTTGTCATTATTTCTCTATTAATACTTACTGTACTGTGGCTAGCTGTGTTATTTCTTTATTTTCATTCTTAAGTTTTATTTTATTTGTCTGGAAAGAGGGTTACTGTTCCATAGCAAGAAATGAGTTTTGGCTGCTCACCACGTTCAAGCTGTCTTTGCATTTGACTATGAGAAGGGCTGGCCATTTCCAGACATTTACAGGAAGGAGCCTCTGTTATATCACATTTAATTAGAACAGATGTTAACGAGAGGTCGCTGAAAGAAGTGTTTGACTCAAGAAAAAGCAAAAGATAAGGATCTACGAAACAAAGGTGCAGAGAAATAAAAAATTAATAATAGAAATACAAGTTATCGAGGAACAACAGGAAAAAAAAAATTATGTTTATTTACAGAGTAGTTCTGCATGTCCTTTGTGATATTCAGTGACTCACAGCCTGCCTCCTACCTGCACGGCAGAGTGATGGTTTGAGAAATCTCCATCAATGTTCTCAGCATGCTGCAAAAACTAGTTGTCTCTCTGACCTTTGGCTGTACTTAGGTGAGAGTTGTGTTTGCCTTTTCTTGGCAAAATTAAAGGCAGTTCATATTGTTGGTAGTGTGAAGGTGAAAAGGTAAAAGAAGCTGTAGAAGAACCAGTAGTTTGATGCCTCAGTCATAAGTATAGTAAATACATCTGTTTGTCCCCTGTAGAGTATTTACTTCTCATGTCTCTAGAAGAGAATCATTCTCACAGTGTGAAAGGCAAGCTGAGTGCTTGATTTCTCTATGTAAAACTTCAGAATACAAGAATTTATTTTAGTATACAGCTTTAGCATCAAATTAATCTTCCCTATCGTGGCTTCAGCTTTATTGTTGCCACAAGCTACATTGTCAAGGTAACATAAGGAATTGATTCACTGCTTAGTTTTCTCTGGTTTACTGTACAGTTGTGTGGTTTTTTTGTTGTTTTTTTTTTTTTCTTGACAGCAACATCTTTTGATTTTGAGTGGCCTCTGCTGGCCACTTCATGGCAGAAGTTTTAGTCATGGAAAATCCATCTCAGTAACTGTTTCTGAAGTGTTTTCATTTCAGCAGCTGTGACCATTCTCATGTATTTGATTTTATCTGTGTGATCATAGAATCATAGAATGGTTGGGTTGGAAGGGACCCTAAAAGGAATCTAATTACACCCCCCTGCCATAGGCAGGAACACCTTTCACTAGACCAGATTATTCGGAGCCCTATCCAACCTAGCCTTGATGTCAAACTGCACCTGTAACTGTGACCATGGAGCATTTTTTTATTAACAGTAGTTTTTTCATCAAAATTTCTCAGGAGCCCTGAGATGCTGCGGTCAGAAGGTTCCTACTCCACAGGAGAGAGACATTCTTCCACAGACTCCAACAAAGCTTCCAGTGGTGATGTCTCCCCGTACGACAACAACTCCCCGGTGCTGTCGGAGCGCTCGCTGGTGGCCATGCAGGAGGAGGCTGCCCGCAGCCCAGAACAGCTGTACAAGGTGCCTGAGCAGTACACGCTGCTTGGACACCTGCAAACCAAGCCCAAGGAGAATTCTCCTGCCTCACAGGCTGGAACAGGTACAGTGTACCCTGCTTGTGCTCCTCCTCCTCAGTGACTGATGGAGATTTCTGGAATAATTGAAAAGTGACGGATTTGTGTTATCAGTTACCAGGATTTGAGGAACAATAGTGTAAATAATCATATAAAAAATGACAGACCAATACCTTTTTTTTTTTTATATTGAGCTCAAAAGGATCTGTGCTGAGTCCTCATTGGTTCAGCCAATTGTCAAGGATACTCCTGGAATGGCACTTCTCAAAACTTGGAGATATTATTTAGGAAAATAGAACTATTTATGTCTAATTTTTCAGCCTGTCTGTGACAGCATGGCAAAGTCTAGTCCTGATCCATGAGACTAATACCTACAAGGTTATAGTCCAGGCTTTGGAAAAAGCTGAGATTTTAAGATTTCAGGCACAAACTTTCTCCAGTTGTAAAGAATGACCTCAACACCCTCTCACTGGAAAATGTAGCTGAGCTGCACAGCTTTACATCTGCAATCAATTGCACACCTAGCAATACTGGTGCAGAGATCCATTATTTCCATACCTACCTGGGGAGTGCATACATACACACCTGATTGGTAAAGAACTGTGTTTTTTTAAACTAATAGCTCACCAGCACTTCAGGATGCTTTTCATATAAATATATAAATATATAAATATATAAATATATAAATATATAAATATATAAATATATAAATATATAAATATATAAAGCGATTGTCATCCATGAAATTTATACTTAGTGAGCCAAACTTTGAGAACTTTCGATGCTTAGGGATACACATAACTGTTCAGTGGTATTTTTAAAACCACTTAATTTCAGATGTACTGCCTAGGCACTTAATTCCCTTTGGAATTAATGGGATTTAGACTAATATCTCAATTATATGCTTTATAAATGCCAATTGAAATTTATCTTCTGTGTTCAACATTTGAATCTCTGAACAGGTTTAAGAATTTGGTCAGATTTCTATTAAGTTATGAACAGGAAATTACGTACAGTTTTATCGTAGTAACCATCTTTTGGGCTTTATTATGCATCACAAAGATCCTGGGCCATGACAAATTCCTCTACTGACTAGTGGAATCAGGAAAAGGAATTAAACTGTTTATACCTTTGCATGTCATTAAATCTTTGTTCTGTGGCTGCACTTCTGGTTAAGGTGGGCAGCCTTGAGTTGATAGAGCACCTCTGGGTTGTCTGAGGGAGCTTTGCCAGAAATTATCTTTTGTGGACCAAATCTTCCCCAGAGAATTGTGCAAATTCTCTGACTTCAGTGGGGCAGAGGATTTAAGGACTCAGCAAACTCAGGCACCCTGCCCATACAGAGCTCACTGAATTTATTGCAGGATCTGATCTCAAAACAAGTAGCTGTGAGCAAATACATAGAATCAAAGAATGTCAAGGGGTTGGAATGGACCCTAAATATCATCAGTCCTAACCCCTCAACCATGGGCAGGGACACCTCCCATTAGATCAGATTGCTCAAGGCCTTACCCAACCTGGCCTTGAACACTGCCAGGGCTGGGGCATCCACAGCCTTTCTGAGCAACCCAATCCAGTGCCTCACTACCCTCACAGTAAAAGATTTCTTCCTAAGAGCTAAGCTGAATTTCCCCACTTTCAATTTGCATCCATAACTCCTTGTCCTATCACTACAGTTCCTGATGGAGAGTCCCTTGTTGGTTTCCCTGCTGGTACTTGAAGGTTGTAACGAGGTCTCCATACAACTTTCTCTTCTCCAGGCTGAACAGCCCCAGTTTTCTCAGCCTGTGTTTGTAGACAAGGTGCTCCAGTCCTCTTACCAGCTTTGTAGCTCTCCTGGATTTTTTCCTGCACTTCCATGGCTTTATTTTGGGGTCACCAGAACTGTACATGGTACTCCAGGTGGGGTCTCACATATGAGATGCTTGTGTTAGGTACACAGTGAAGGTGTCACTGGATATTAATGACTCTGATACATTACATAAGGTTTTACCTTTGTAATTGTATTTTTCTAAATAATGTCTGTAAGAGGATTAATATCACTGGATATTAATGACTCTGATACATTACATAAGGTTTTACCTTTGTAATTGTATTTTTCTAAATAATGTCTGTAAGAGGATTGATTCATCATCTTTTCCCTGCTCTTACTGCTGTTTAGATGTTTCTGAAGATCATTTTGATATCTGGGGCACTTGGCATTCAACACTGAAAAGTGGCTGCAAGGATCCAGTAATCACAGGTCAGTAATTTCTCAGTTTTAAAGCCCAAATCTAGCAAAGGAAAAACCAATTCCTTGTTTTAAAGAAATCACAGTGGAACCAGTAGGAGAATTCACATTGTCCAGAGCTGGACTTTTAAAAGGTGACTCTTAAGGAGAATACAGAGGAGCACACTGGTTATACTTTTCTGTATTCAGTGGAATACAGAAAACAGCAACATTTCAAACTGTCAAATGTAATTTAAAAAGTAGTTTTGAAATTGCTTCAAGAAATAGTTTTAAATTCTTATAGAATTCATAGAATCATAGAACCACAGAGTGATGAGGGTTGGAAGGGATCTTAAAGATCACCTAATCCAAACCCCCTCCCTTGGGCAGGGACATTTCCAAATAAACTGGGTTGCTCAAGGCCTTATCCAGGTTGACCTTGAAACACCAGGGTTGGGGCATCCCCAGCCCCTCTGAGCAACCTGTTCCAGTGTTTAACCACCTTCACAGTCAAAGTCTTCCTCATATCTAACCTGAGTTTCCCCTCTTCTAGTTTGTACCCATTACTCCTTGTGCTGTCACTCCAGTTCTCGATGAAGAGTCCCTCTCTGTTTCCCTGTCAGCCCCTACAGATTCTGATAGGTGCTGTGAGGTTTCCATGCACTCCTCTCCTCTCCAGGCTGAACAGCCCCAACTTCCCCAGGCTGTCTCAGCCCCATCCCTCCTCTGCAGTGTGATACAAGGGAACAGCGGTGGTTTGTTGAGTGCCACATGAGCGGTTCTGCACACTCAGCCTGCGTTTCTGCCTCTCCCGCAGGTTCTCACGGGAACATTTTCGCGAGCAGCTCGCTGCGGCCCGGACAGTGCTCTCTTTCCCAGGGGAACCTGGCCGCGGGCTCCCCGCGCTGCCAGGGCGGCTCCTCGGAGGCGGACGGCGGGCGGCAGCCGATGCGGAGGAGCCAGACCGCGGCGACCCTTGCCGAGTGCCCGGCGGCCCGGCCGTGCGGGGACCCGCCGGGTGACGCTGCCTGCAGGCGCCCGGCCCTGCCGCACTCCAGGTCGGAGCAGCACTTGACTCTGGGCGCTGGGGAGGACCTCGGCGGGCACGCCTCCAACGCGGGCTATTCCCAAAGCGCGGCCAAGCCCGCCTACAGGAAAGAGCGGCCGCCACCCCCGTACCCAGGCCCGGCAAAACCCAGCCCTGCGCTGCCGCAGCGGCCCAGCGGCTCCTCAGCGCTGCACTCCTTGTGGAGACTGCAGCGCCCGGAAAGAGGCTCGGGAGCAGCGGGGGGGCCGCCGGGCNATAGAATTCATAGAATCATAGAACCACAGAGTGATGAGGGTTGGAAGGGATCTTAAAGATCACCTAATCCAAACCCCCTCCCTTGGGCAGGGACATTTCCAAATAAACTGGGTTGCTCAAGGCCTTATCCAGGTTGACCTTGAAACACCAGGGTTGGGGCATCCCCAGCCCCTCTGAGCAACCTGTTCCAGTGTTTAACCACCTTCACAGTCAAAGTCTTCCTCATATCTAACCTGAGTTTCCCCTCTTCTAGTTTGTACCCATTACTCCTTGTGCTGTCACTCCAGTTCTCGATGAAGAGTCCCTCTCTGTTTCCCTGTCAGCCCCTACAGATTCTGATAGGTGCTGTGAGGTTTCCATGCACTCCTCTCCTCTCCAGGCTGAACAGCCCCAACTTCCCCAGGCTGTCTCAGCCCCATCCCTCCTCTGCAGTGTGATACAAGGGAACAGCGGTGGTTTGTTGAGTGCCACATGAGCGGTTCTGCACACTCAGCCTGCGTTTCTGCCTCTCCCGCAGGTTCTCACGGGAACATTTTCGCGAGCAGCTCGCTGCGGCCCGGACAGTGCTCTCTTTCCCAGGGGAACCTGGCCGCGGGCTCCCCGCGCTGCCAGGGCGGCTCCTCGGAGGCGGACGGCGGGCGGCAGNAGAGCCCCCGAGCAGGCCGCCGCCAGGCGGGAGCAGCCGGCCCCGCACACACCAGCGGGTCACGACTACTCCACAGCACCTCACAGCCAGAACAGTAAAAGCGTTTCAGAGGCGGACTGGAATGAGTGGCAAAGGGAGAGGTGGCAGATTTGGGAGCTGTTATCGGCTGATAACCCCGATGCCCTCCCAGAAACCCTTGTATGATCTGACTCTGTGGAACTGCCGCTCATACCCGACTCGTGGGAAAACAACGGTGACATTGGAAAACAGGCAGGGCTGGTTTGTTTATACCAACTGAATTGCATATACTTTTTAAAAACTTTGTTCACTTTAATTTCTCAACAGCACTGTCGAGCAGTTAATTTACAAATACAGTATGTTCCTGTTTTTCAGCAAGCTTTTGGGGAAAAACAAGGTGAAAACTTTCGTTTGATATCTCTGTATGCATATGCTGTGTATAGGATAAAACTGTTGCTTTGATGTTGCTAAAAATGTATTTATATATCTGCAGTTTTGATGATTGTATATTCTGTAATGGGTATTGTATGATAATCATGTTATGTTTTCATATACAGATGTCAATCAATCATGACTGCTTTTTTAAAAAAATCACTGCACTTACATTACCATGATATGCATTGGAATTCTATAGAAAGTGCACAAGCTGGTTTCTGTGCTTATATATATATATTAAAAAAAAAAAGCTGTTAAAGGGGAAAGTTGTACTTCTTTTCACTGCCTTTTGAAAAACACTAAAATAAAGTGGAACATGAAAAGCCATATATTTTATAAGGGTAGTAGTGAGCATAGAGGGGGAAATGCAAAATATTTTTTCTTAAACATATGTTTGAATAAAACTTTAAAATTTGACACAAGATTGTAAAAGTATTTTTTTAGATTCTGGTAGGAAGCAGCTCAGACAATCTAAGAACAACATTGTGCCTAAATTAACGAATTGTGTAGTGCAAAGTCTGCCCTCCCATTCTAAAGGAAAACCAATGTTATATATGCAGGATATAATATATATATTTATAAATGTATGATTTTATGTATTGTTTTAAAACAATAAACTGGAATCCAGAAAATTCATTTCCATAAATGAAATTTTAGAAAACCAGACCTAAGAAATTGAGATGCATAACACTGAAAAAGAAAATGGCTTTTCCTTTGAAATACCAAAGCTCCAGCAGTAAGAAAGTAAGAGAAAGGAAAAAAAGAGACATAAAAAGGGGTCAGGTAGAGTTTCAGACAGGAACGTGACATTTGGAGAAGCTCACACTGTGTTTCTATAAATGCTGTGCCAAAGAGCGGGTCAGTCACAGTTCCTCGGTGGCTGTGTTGCCTTGTGTTAAATGTTTCTGTTTTGTACACGTTGATTTTCAGCTGCAGAGCCGTTTGTGGGCAGCGGGTGGCAATGTACTGCAGCGTTCCAGAGGAATTCCTTCTCAGCACTCCATGAGGGAAAGTGTATCATAGCAAAGGAATTTTATAAAACATGTCAGTCTTAATTTCAATGAAGACTTGTTCAGTGATGTTGTGGTTAAGTTCTATCTTGTGCCATAATGATGGAATAAAAAGCTAAGTTAAACAGTGAGCATATTTTTTGCTCTTTTTTTTTAAAGTAAGGTTTATGGGATATTAATGTGTTTTTATTACATTCTTGAGTGTCTCTATCAAAAACATCTAAAAGGCATAGGAGCTTAAGGGCCATGTTCAAATGCAACTTAAATATTCAAGATTCAAGGTTTTACTTTAGTGTGAGGTTTAAAATCCATCATATAAAGAGTCCTTCCCCTCATATCTCCATTTCTCATCATATCTTCATTTTCCAAGTAAAGTTATAAGATAAAAGCACCAAGCCAAAGTAGAAAGGGGCAGGGTTTGGCTTTTGACTGTTATAGTTCTTTTTATGCAGAATAAATATCATTCTTTTGTGGTAGTTGCAAAGCTTTTCCAAATATTGTCATGGTATGAGACTTGATAGGAAAAGGTTCTTGTGTGTCCCTTGTTGCAGCAGCTCTGTGTCAATTTATTCCAAAAAAAAGGCAGTCCACCCCAAATTAAAATGATTGTGGAATATAAGGACAGACAAAAATGAGCTCTTACAATCTTCACTATTTGATCTTGTTTCAATGTTACTCCAGGCTTGATACAGATTTGGTATAGGGAATTAGTTCTCAAATAGTACTCAAACAGTCATAGTGTAAATTGTGCTGCAGAAGATTCTGTATTCACTAGATGTCCATCTCTTCATTTTAAACCCTTCTAAATACAGGAGCACCTGCACCCTTTTTAGTGAAAGATGTCTGAGGATTACTCAGCCTCATGAAGAGACTGCCTTTTGCCACTCCCTCTCCCTGTATGTGTGTGTGTATATATATATATGTATATTACCATCTACATAGAGTTTATGCAACAAAAGATGAAAACAAAAGGCAAGACAAAAGACAAGACCACTGCTGGAGGACAGCCTTGTGTGCACACATTTCAATAGATTGTCATGTGGAAGAGAGGGGATGCAAAATAACTTCCAATAAATTAAAGTAACACTTGGCAAGACTACATCCTTTCTGTCATTTTCATTTGAACAGGGCAGAGTAGAATGATCACAAGCAGGTTAAGAATGTAATTTTCTTTCCAAGAAAGGCTGAAATCAGTGACATAATTTTTTTTATATGCCTCCTTTCTTTTTTTTTCTATTTCACAAGAAAGATAGCTATGAAAGCTTGTTTCTAGTTTTACATTGGGTGATAGATCTATGTGGGATATCCCATTTTAGATCTCTAAATGATCCTATGACACATGCTCTTGAAAAGCATGAAACTCGTTTTACAGGGAGTCTCTTGTGTAAGGGTAATCAAAGGTTTTTTCTGACTCCCTCCCTTGGGAGGAAGATTCCTGTCTTAGCAAAGGGTCATGGGCCTGTGCTTTAATGAAGAGTGATAGAGAAGGCCCCCTCTGGAGGTCTTGAGGCCTCCAGGCAAACTCAGTTTCCCTCCAATCACTTCTTATCACATCCCACTGGCTCACACCTAGGGTTGTAAACAAACCACTTTCCTCTCCTAGGCTGAATTGCCCCTCTCAGGAGGAGTCTCCCAGCTGGGAGGAGGGGTGTGCTGCACCCACAGGTGAGCCCAGGAGAGATGGGATGTGGGTGCTCCAAGGACAGGGTGCCTGCGAGTTGCCCATGGGAGAGGGGTTGCACTTCTGCTGCAGAAACAAGAAATACAAGGATTCTCTGCAGCTCTAGGTGCAAGCCAGATGTGGTGAGGAATCTGTCAGCCAGGGCAAAAAGAGAAGACAGAGTTTAAAATACTAGTTTAGAGATTACTGTTCCTGCAATGTTTTAAAACAAGATGTGGTTGCAGTGTTGCATTGTGCATTCTAGGACCATGCTCCTCAGCTGAAGGGTCAGCACCTTCTCCCTCTTCCCCAGCTTGCTATCCCAACCCTCAGACCAGGTCATGGAGTGGTGGGAGGAGTTCCAGAGCTTGTTGATCTGGCTGAAACTTGTCCTGAGCAAGGAATGTATAAAATTCAGGTGGCTTGGTGGCTCTCACAAGTGGTGGGCACAGGGGAGGAGGGACAGGGTCAGGGATGGGGGAAGGAGAAGGGTGGGACTGACTCCTCTGTCAGGTGCTCAAGCAACCTTGAGCCTTGCTGCTTCAACCTGCAGGCAGGAGCCCAGCCAAGCACTTGAGAGTGGCTCTGAGATACAAACCTGAGCCAACCCAGCTGCTGGCACCATGGCATAGATTAATGCCACTCAGAACTTCTCTGCTGTTGAAATGATGAGGTTCAGTGCACTGGAATTTGTGGTTATATGATGTGGGGAGGGAGGTGTTACCTGGTTTTTCACTGGTTTTGTTGTTTCACAGACATTGGTCGAGGTCAGAAATCTCAATTCCAGTCTTTCTGGAGCACCAGCTTGCCCTGCATTGCTGGTCTGGCAGAGGATCAGGGACTTCTTTCTCCTCTTGGAAACACACAGAATATCTGAGCCCCATCCTGCTCCTTCTCTCTGTCTCTCTTTCTCTCCCTTCTTTTTGCATTGAAGAGTATTTTGGCATCAGGAAGTCCTTTTGCATCACTGCAAAGCACTGCTGTGCTACAGTTGCTGTAGGAGAGAGTATCTGCAGCCATACACTGCTGCAGGTTCAGGCTACTTGGTCATAAAATACACTGTCTCTGAGAATAGCATTAATTTATTTTTTTTCTGAAGTGCAAAACATCTGCATCTGAAGAAGTTACTCACAGGCTCCTTTTTTATTCGGTGGAAAGAGGTGGGTGTTTCTGTGCCACCTTGATACCACTTACATGTGTCTTTCTTTGCAGGACTGTCTCTTTTGAGGGGCTGGTTACTAGGAGGGCCTAGTTTTTC
The DNA here is from genome assembly GCA_013400215.1 of Cisticola juncidis. NCBI lineage: Eukaryota > Metazoa > Chordata > Aves > Passeriformes > Cisticolidae > Cisticola > Cisticola juncidis. The sequence goes on along the minus strand of VXBR01009749.1, from coordinate 980,132 downwards.
CTTCCCCAGCTGTATAAAAGGAGTCTAAATAAGTCACCCAAATATGGTAGCCCTCCAAATTTGTTGGAGTAAATCCCGCCCTGAGGGTCTAGTAAAATAGAAAATGGATGGTGAATGTTCAAGAGGTTTCCAGCTCCTAGGAAAAATGACATTTACTCAGAGGCCTCAGCACTGGGGTTCCTAGGTGAACCTGGGACTAGTGGGACAGAGTCAGTGTTGCTCCTGGGAGCTCTGTGAGAAATACAAGCTTTTTATAAAGTGAGGGAGAGATGCTGCCTGGTCTGGAATTTCACCTTTTTTGTTGTCGTGTGACTGGCTGGTTGGTTGGTTTGTTGGGTTTTAAGTTGGGTTTTGTTATTCACTGAAAACTCTGTTTCCAGTTGAAGTGAAAGTGTTCATGAACAGACTGTGGTTTACGGAATTTGTTCAGTGACTTAAAAAATGAATATATGATTTCTGGAAGCAACCTATTTTGGGCATTTTATATATACAGCAGGGAGGTGGTTTGTGTTGATTCCCAATGGCACTGGCAAATGGAGGCAAGCAGATAAAATCTTCCTTTTGAAAGATGGGTGTTAATTCTCTTTCTTCTGCTGAGAAAGTAAAGGTCTTTGCCACTGGAGTTTTAGGGTCAAAGAGAGAAGAAAGTAGGAGGGAGGTGGGAGGAAAGAGGATCTACTTCTCTCTTAAGTTGGTAGTTGAGAGGGGTGAAAGCCTGTACAGCTGAGAGCAGTATCTCCAGCTGGATGGTTGTCACACTCTTTGGGTGAGGACTTCAACCCAGACTCTGTGCACTCTTGTAATGATTATTCAAACTTTTAAATAAAAGAGAATAACTTTTAGCAGTGTCTCTTTTGAACAAAGGGGACATGAATAGACACTTCAGTCACCATTTCCTTTTGCTGGGTTTGCTCTATTCCATTTCCCTTTGTCTACTTCCAACCATAGCTATGAGCTACAATTAAAAAGAAATGGGCCTGGGAAGAAAATATTTCTTTCTGCATCATATAAACAGGAATCCGAATTTTGTCTGCCTTGAAAAAGGACTATTGACCAACCAAGGCATCCTTTAGAGTACAGAAACTCTTCAATCATTATGAAAAAAGACCACCTAACTCTGATCACTGTCTTCAACTTCACAGAGGTGAATTAGGGACACCATTCAAAAATAAAAGGCAGGAAGGAAGGAAGGAAGGAAGGAAGGAAAATATTTCAGACTGAAAAGCACTTTACCATGCAGCAAATAACAAATACCCATAGTAACTTGCCAAGCAGGGTTACTGAAGTAAAAACACACCTTTCACTTAAGGACAAGAATCATATGATTACTTTGGGGAGATGGAGTGTTGAATATGGAAGCAGCATCTGGCTTTTCTCCTAAAAAAAGATTTAAAAGGGTGAGATGCTGAACAAACTCTTCCTTTCACCCAGAGGCTATTTCTGTAGCTCTGAACAGCAGCTAAAGGTTACCAGCTGTACTTTTGCCCAGGGTGCTATCGACATTGTGTAGTTGTGGCCTTATTTCTGATTTCAGGGAGAGCTAGAGCCCTAAAAGAGCTCAGTGTTGCAAGAAGGCCCTTCTGAAATATTCCTAAAAAACCACAAAAAGCCCTAGCTGCAGTATTATGAGCCACTTTTCAGTCTGTGAAAAAAGGAGTAAAATTGAAAGAAAAAGGAGAGCTCTGGAGTAGCAGCCTCATCCCACTGGGGCTTCCAGTGGGTGATTGTTATTTTGGAGGAACCTATTGCTTATAGCTCTGACAGTGGTAAGCAAGTGGTAGGACCCAGGGAGCTGGGAGGCTGCCCTCTCAAAGGAACAACAAAGATAATTTTAAAAATAAGGAAAGAAAGAAGGGGAGAGAGAAAGTTTGTAACGCAAAGTGAATGCTGTTTCCCCATGTCTGCCACTAACAGACAACTTTCTGAATTTTCAAATGTTCCCATCTTCGAAGAGTCAAGATTCATAGTTGGAAACATTGAGAATTGATGTGATGGAGTAGAGCAAGGCCCAGAGAACACAGCAGGTGTGAAGAGGCCCTGCTCTCTTGCATGTCTTGTCCTCCATGGTACCGTGAATAATTCTGTCTGACCCTGGTGCTAGTGAGAAGATGAGTGTGAGAATATGTGTGAATTTTGAGCCTTGCTGCAGTGGTATTACTACACAAATGCAGGGACAGAGTGACACTGCCTTTTGTCCTGCTTTTCTTCTGGTTTTAGGGTTCCTTTATTCTGCCTTGTGCACTAGCCAAGACTGAAGAAGTAATCTTCAATATGTCCCTCCTGTCATCTGGTGATTTGAACAATACTTCTGGATATGTCAGGTATATTTAAGCTCTGAGTATCTTACATCTTGTTCTCCCATCCCACTGGTTAGTGGGCACAGTCAGCTGCACAGCACTCTCAGTGGACCACACAAAACTTTCAGGTCTCACCTTGCTCAAGCCTCTCCCACTGGATTGAATTCTGTGGAGCAGGGAGGTGGAGTGTGTGTGTCTCCCACAGCCCATGATGGTGGTGGAGCTCAGCTGAGAACCTGATCCCCTTTCCCCAAGGACAGGGAAGCATCTGAAGGTGGTGCTGCCCAGTACTCGACACCCATGTGGAAGTTTCCATGGGACCTGGAACAGTTGCTCAGCACTGAAGATTAAATTGCCTGAGCTGTTTTGGCTTGTGTTGCTCTGATGTTCCAATGCCCCAGGGGTTGGAGCACAAGGGTATGGCCCGTGGTGTTTGAAAGCACAGGGAGTTTGGGAGAGCTTCATGTGCCCTGTGCCAGCACCACCTTTTGTGCTGGGGGTAAATAGAAAGCCTCATACTCTGAGGGAGCCCTTTAGACATCTTCAGACTCATCTTCAGACACCAAATGAATCTTCTCTGAGAGCCAGACAAGCTGATCAGGAGCCTTGGGAAAGAAGCAGTGTTAGTGCTGCAAAATGAGCTAGCTGGTACCAGAAACTTCTGTTTCACTCCTCTTGCAGAATAATGGGGAATTTCCAAGGGGAGAAGCTGAAAAGAAATTAGGGATTCCAGAGAAACCTTTCTTTTGGCAGGGGAAGTACATGACTCCTGTCCCTGCCCATAAGGAGTCATCCAATTGTCCCTGTAGATAAGCTCTGAGAAATGGAGGTACTCACATCCCCTGGGATGGGGCAGGGCAGTGTTCAGCTCCCTGCTACAAGAGCTGTGCCTGTGGTGTGTGTCCTGTTTGTGGTTCCTATCGGGGTCTGCACTGATGTGTGAAAGAGGGAGCAGAAACCTGTGCTCTCCTGTGGGGAGAGCTGTTCAGAAGATTTTTGGGTTAATAATCATACATTCATACTAGCCTCAGGCAATTTTCTACTCTGTGTTTTAAGGGAGTGGGCAGGGAGAGCATGTAGCTGTTGTTTCCTCTGGTATCAAGGGATTAACTTAAGGCTATGGATAAGGAGCATCAGGGATGCAGATGGCAGTGGAAGAACAAAAGTAACCATAGGAGACTGGGAAGACAGAAAGGCCCACCATTCCTTTTCATAGAAAAGATTAAAAAAAAAAAAATCCTCCCATAACCATTTTTCCTTCCAGCAAGTAAGAAATACCCCAAGTCAGTTCTGATCAGCCCCCACCCAGTGGATGGAGACAGAACTGAGAGCAGTATAAGGCAAGGAAATAAATTTGGGCACCAAATACAATAAAACCATGCTATTAAGGTTTGTATGCCATGTTCTGCTATACCAAAGCTCGTATCAATCATAACAGAAAAAATGTGGATAATTTCTTCCTAATTCTGGTGGATATTTGCCACAACATGCACAGTGAATCACTTTGAACCCCTGAAAACTAAAAGGAATAGGTTATGATCAGAGTTTCCAGGTCATGATTTGCATTTACCACTTAATAACAAGTACTATCCTCCCTTTTTTTCCCCCCCTTCTTTTTTAAATACCTAGTGTTTCTATAAACTTGTCTAGGCACAGAAAGGAGGGCATTTCTCTGCAGTGCTGCACATTAGAAAAGAACAGCAAACACTTCTGCATGTCCATTGTAGGGCTAGGTTTGGCTTCATCGTCAAAAGCCAAAATCTGCCTTGTGCTGATCCTCAAGTCTGCATTTACCTTTGAAAAAACCTGAGAAGTTTTCTTAGATAGAAGGGAGAGAGAAAAAGAAAACATGATCCACAGTCGTGATGCTTTTGCCACTTGGTGCATGTCCACCTCTTTGTAGGCAGTTTGGTGGATTTTCCAGTCTCCCTGAGTGCTGTGGAGTCAGCCCTCCCTTGCAGCAAGCCCCCTCCACCCTCGCTGCTGCTGTGAGGGGCACACTGAGGCTCCACCGTCGGTCACAGCCCTGTGTGGCTGCAGCAGGAGCCACGCTGACTCTTCCACAGCACCCTGGGACTCATTGCTGTCTCCACAGCCTGAGTCTCCATCTCTCTTGGCTCTGATCCCCTCCACAGCACATCCCTTCCTGCCTAGAATTTTTGTGCAGGACAAGTCTCTGTGCCAGGGAGTAGGTGGGCAGGCCATGAACTCCAAGATTTTTACATCCCTGGCTCAGCTGCAGGCAGGATCTCAGAGTGGCCACGCATCCTGCTGTCACTGCCAACCCACAGGCTTTGCTGAGTGACCCTGTCAGATCCAGGGATTGGAGCAGCCTTTGTAGTGCAGGGATGAGATTATACCATAAGGATTAGTATCTCACACTCAGGACTTCTTACACTTGTTTCCAATCACCCAGCAGGGAATGTTGTTTATTTGTCAGGCCAATGCAAACACACTAGCAGGGCAACTGGAGCAGACCTTTCTGTTTAGAAAGTTTATGCTCACTGCACAATTGTGCTGATGTAAACCCATTACATTGGCATCAACAAGAACCCTGCAGAATACCTTAATTCTTCCACCCAGCAAACAGGCTGCTGTGTTGAGTTCCTCATGGCTGCAGCCAAAACTCTGCCAACCTTGTCCCCTGTGAACTAGATGTTCAGTGAGGAGGGAGACAGGAAAAAAACCGTTTTCTTAAAATACATCCATACAGGCCTTTCCTTTCAGCTTTACAGTTTTATTCAGTAAACTAAGATAGAAGTGGCATCAGTAGAAAACTCAAATATCTGTGCATGTCGGAGCCTGTGGACCTTTTCTTTAAAGCATGAGAGTTTTGGACCATGTTCTCACAAAGGGATTAACCAGAGAAATAGTCTCATTGCCCAGCTCTCTCTGCCAATCAAGGGGCTAAATTACCTTTCATGTTTCCTGAACATTAAACTCTTGTAGAGACAGACATAAAATTAGCTTTGTTTGTGGGATCTTTTCTAAGGACATTAAGTTCTGTTTCAGTGTTTCCACTTGTTGTTATCACATGTTTAACACCAGGGCCACTCTGAAGTGAATACTGAATGGTGGGCTGCCAAAGAAAGTCTGTTTGGGGATTCATGTTAACAGGATGGCACTGCAAGCCAAATAGACTCATGTAATACTGACCATTTCTCCTGACTGAATGCAAGAAACTGTCACTTGGAGAACTGAGATTTCAGCTGTCAGAAGAACAAGTGCAGAGCAAGTGTGTGTGAGGTGACAGAAACAGCAGCACGACCTTTGTGTGCTCTTCAGGCGGTGTCTGAAGCACTTGATGGAGTTATAAATGCAGTGTTCCAAGAAATGTCCTCGTGGCTCACATCAAAGGTAATCTGTGCCCATTAGAATGACTTTCCTTTATTTTAGACATCTGTTCTTGGGTATTGTAGGGGGCATGTAAGGACATTGCACATATTATCACAAGACAAATCCTTGCATGGTCCCAGGTGTGGCTGGGATGATTTCCCAATGTTTTGGAAGAGCACCTGGGGAAAAGCAACACTGTAGCCCTCCTTTCAGCTTTTCTGTCTTCCCAAGCATGAGGTGGGCCACATCCTAATGCCTGTTCTCATAGGCAGGAGCAATCCTAAAATGTTCCTTAGTATTTACCTCCATACTGCATGATAGATGCTCTGCAAAGTGAATGAGGTGGGCTCAGATGAGCATCCTGTGATGTGATGTAGTAGTTTAGAAAAGACTTTTTATACCATAAAATTTCAGGCAACATCAAATAAAAATCCACAAAGTCTGCTTTCAGAATTTTTAACTGACACCGCTGCCCTAGCTATCCAAAATATTTGGGTTTTGCCTTACTTTTCTCTCAAGACAAACTTTTCATAGCAAAGGTCCCATCTTTGGTAGCATCCCAGCTGTGCTGCTGCCCCTGATTGTGCTGTGGTGTCTCAGGCATCACCTGGGAGAGCTGAATTGCACACTGGCAACTTGTTCTCCCCAAATCTGGGAGGGCCACTCTATCCTAACCACTGCGATGATGGAAGCCTCAACAAAGTTTGCCAAATCTCCCCTTTTGGAAGCTCTGTCTGGAAAAGCAGATTGGGTTGATATTCTTTGTTAGTGGCTCCTGAGGCCTCCACTATCATGGAAGACAAGAGCACATATGGGAGCACATGTGGTAGAGCAGGAGGTTCAGCTTCAACCTTGCTGATCCCAACACCTGTCCTAGCCAAATAGGGAGTTACCCTGCATGTTTTGCAATGTAAAACATCGGGATGGATATTCCAAAGAGCTTATCACTATGTCAGGAAGCTCTAGGATTTTGAAGAGGATGATGAGCTATGGCTTTCAGTCAGGCTGTTAAAATCTACTGTGTTCACACAGTACTGTGATGGAATAAATAGACCCCTACTAGTTCAACAGCCAGCTACAGCAGTTTGGAGATTTTTGTGTACTTATGCTTAACCTACTCAGACAAATTATCATTTTAATTTTTTTCAGAGCCTATCCCTATCAAAGGAATCCCTGCTTGCTCTCTTTCACCCCATGAACTTTTTCTTTCCACAAAATCCCTGGGGCTCCCTCCCAAAAACTCGGTATCAGTGCTTATGATCCTGCAGCAACTGAAGGCCTTCTGCACTGTGTTTTTTGGCTTAATCTGTCTCAACTAAAGGATAATCCAGTGACCTTTTGCTGCCCTGACTGACAGTGGCACATGTGCTCATGACATGGAGCTCCAGCACCCCTCACTGATATAGCCAGACACAGGAATGGTAACAAATGCTTTGTTGATGAAGTCCAGTCCTTCCAGAAGATCCCTCATTTTAGTACTGATTTGCAGAGAAAGCTGATGGGCAAGTGGTTAAGTCCTTTGCTCTACTGATTTTGTGTAAACCATTTCCTCTTGGGACTAGTATTACAGAAAATTGCCTTCCTCCCTACAACTCATCCCATTGTACCAAGGGCAGTTGCTGCAGCCTTTGTTTAGTGTTTCCATCCACCTGTTCTTCTCACAGATTTGTTTATGAAAAAATCCTTGTTTTCTCTGTGTTGTGTGTACCTTTGTTTCTCTGTTCTCTCCTTTTGTGTACTTCATGCTTTCCATGCCTCCGCATTTCTCAGCCACGAACCCCCAGAAGCTTTCACTCTGCTCAGTGTGGAGTTGGCTGTAGGGGCCACCCTGTGCTCAGCACAGTGAAATAAGGATGGGGATTTGGAAGATAAGGGTTTTATCTCATCAGGATCTACAGTATACACATGTGTCACTGCTGTGAGCAACAGGAATGGAATATGAATTTATTTTTCTTCTCAGGGACCAGAGAAGAAAACCATTTTCCCTGCTATACATCTGCCTCTAGAACTGCTTTCCTATGAGCCCATTTTAAGAAATCCCACCCAGAGGGTCTATATTATTTTTCTTACTCTCTAAAGCAATGTACTAGATTGACTTGGCAAGATCAGTAACACTCTCAGACTCAGGATATTAGTTGCAGGCTTATTTTCTGGAACTATATAAGAAGTTCTTTTTAAAGATATTAACTATGAATTGTTCTTTATTAGGACCAAAACATACTTTATTTACTAGATGGATAAATTATTGTGACTCACAGGATAAATGCTCTTATGGAGTGCTGCTTTTGTATAGGCAAGCCTGGAGGGATGGGCTGACAGATTCTTTTTAATCCCCTTGGAAACAGGGCTGGGGAGAGGGATTATTTCCTCCAAGGAAAAATGCAGATTTGGCACCCTAAAGCTATGTGTCTGAACTTGCTGTGCATTCTGTTGTTTTATACTAGACAGATAGAAGGGAGTCAGGCATCTCTGTAATTTGCTCAATAGCCAGTCCAGCAGGAATGTGGAAGACCAAGTTTTGACAATCTTTTCCTGAGCAAGAACTTCAACTCCTTCCCCTCCTCCTCCCATCCCAGTTTTTTTGAGGACAGGTTATGAGATGCAAGGCTAAAGGGTATTTGCAGGCAGATCTTCAGGGTGACCTGGTAGTGTTATGCCATCCATTATTCATGTGCAGATATTAGAAAAAAGTAGGTAACAGTATTGAGAGGTGAGACATGCTGAGACTGTGAGACATAATGCAGCCTCTCCTCCAGGCAGTAACCCAGAATTTTCCACAAAGCTCTGTGGTGTGAACAAGAGAGTGAGGGAACTGTGCTCAGACAACTTTTATCACCTGAAGAACAAGGCATGTAGGAGGCAAACGATAAAAATTAAATAACCTTCATAGAGAGTGAGATTTGAACTAAATTTTACATGCCTCAGGTAAAACTCCAGACCATTTGACTGAAGGAGTGTGTATTTGCAGGCGCACCAGTGCTGACTTAATTTTTTTTTTAGGTCCTGACAAGTGTTTGCTTGATTTGAAATGAAATGCGGGATTATTTCTGAGAAAATAAAACCAAAAATTTCAGTGAAATTCTCTTTATTTTGGCCTAAAGTCCAGCTCTTTATCTGGGAGTATCCATTCCAGGGCATGTGATGGTGCCAGGTAGCAAAGTGCTCATTCAGGTGCAAGATGGATAAAAGCAGTAGTGTGGTCCTTCAGGCTGTGGTGCCAGGGTTGCCCAGGTATCTTCAGGAGGACAAAGAATCTGGTTATGGCTTGCATGAGAAATAATTTCTTGCAAATAAAGAAAAAATATCTTCTCTCTCTTTCTTTTCCTTATCTCTGGTATTTTGGATCATGCTGAGATTTTGGTCCTAGAGGCATAGCCATTCAGTGAATTCTGAATTGTTCCTTGCTAAATAATCTGAAAAAACTCAAGAAAGCAGAAAAGCATGACCCTAGGGGAAGCAGAGGGCTTGTTAGCTACTCCTCTTGTTAGTTCTTGTGGTCACTTACAGCACACAACAATTCAAAATATACATAATTTACTTTGTATGCACTGCACTCATTTTGGTGTCTGAAGGCTTATACATAATATGTAAGAAATCTCAGAGGGCAATGAAATGTTTTTCTTCTTTGAAGTGGAAACAACTGAACTCCCTCTAGGATTTTTAGAACAAGACCACATGAAACACTAGGGTATTATTTGCAAAGTTGGCCATGTAAATTTATGCTGAAAACTGAGACTTTCTTCCAGGTGAGCCTTTAACCTGGTTTTCTATTGTGACATTAAAATCTGGCCCTCAAAAGCAGCAGGGGGATGATTAAGAAATCTGTATTTACTAAAAATATAGAAGACACTGAGTATGTTCAGTCCTTGCAGTGAACTTGTCTGCATTCACAGCTGCCTGTGAGCACTAGTGTGAATGCAGATGAGAGCACTTGCAGGTATAAGGAAATCATTAAAATTGTTAGTGGCCCTTGAAAATAGATGCTTTATACAATGAAACTTTAGCAGAAAAAAATTGAGTCTATCAAGAGGAGGAAACAATTGGTATTTGCCAGAGAAATGTTTCCAAATTTGATGTATACAGTTGTAGTCTATAGTATATGTCTGTAGGTAAGTAAAGGTTGGGGTGGGAATCAGGGAATAAGCAGTGTCAGTTCTTTAACCTGAGGAGATTTTACCTTATCCTGTAGCTTTTCCAGCTGATTTAAGTATTACTGTGCCAGTTTTAAAGCCTATAGAGACAGGTGTGTGCTCATTTCTAGAGCCCTACTTAACAATCTTTGTATTGTCAAGGATGAAAGTTCTATTTAAATGACCACATCAGACCTTGTCTGCAAACAAATGTTAAAATGTTAAAAATCTCAAAATACCTCTTTTAATTCTGGGAGCTGTGCCTTAGTAGTCAGCCTGAGCATCTGCTCTTTCCTTACCTCCATGTAGTGTAGCACATGCACCACCCAACCCTCTTCTTACCACAGGAGCAAAGCTGCAGGTGTGCTCATATGAAAGCTGCCTGCACACATGCACACCTCCCCTTTCTCCTCAGTTCATGCTGAAGGTGCAGCTCTCTAGACTGAACACTCCTTGTTATGAGACATATAACCCTTAACCCGCTCATTTGTATTTTACACTGCATTTCACATAACATTTTTTTATGATTCAGTTATGCTTTCCAGTGAATATATAGGTACAATACAAAATGTATGGAATGGCTTTAAAGGGATGCATAATTTTCTTTTATTTTACTGTCATAATATTCTCAAAATCAGGATTAGATTCTTTCTTCCACAAAGACTTCAAACCTTTCTAATGTTCTGTTCGTTTTCCCCCTCTTTGTTTAGTATAGCCTGCAAGAGTTTGTTCTGGAAGATAAGCACAGGAATAAGCCAACTTCCCTCCTTTAGTAATCGACTGGATTTCTAAACTTAAGTGACTGGAAATGTCCTAGCAAATGAGGATTTGTTCAATGAACTGGGAAAACACTTTGAACGTCAGGAATACATGCATTTAGTGAAGGATTGATTAATTTACTTCATTTTCTCCTGTCATCAGAACTTCAGGAGAATGGGCAGATATTTTAAAAGGAAGTTCTTAGCACAGCTTCCCAGAGCTGACCTCTCCATACCTGCACTCACTGGGTTACTACTGCCCTTACTGCATATGCACAAAACTTGTCCTCTCCTCTACCCCCATCCTTTTGCTGCGTGACTCCTCTCCAGCCTGAATCCCTCCCTGCAGCCATGGATGGTCAGCACCCCAGGTCTGACTGTCCCCTTGGGAAGCGAACCAGGTTCCTCTAGGCCTTGTGTCTTGGTTTGGAAAGACAGGTATCTGTCAGGGAAAACTGGAATTTCCCTTGGAATGGAGAATGTAAAACCCCCTCCCTCCTAATTATTACAATTTTGCAATTAGGAGCTTTCAGACAAAAATATGTGAATAGAATAACAGTTCTTTACTAAGAATATTAAAAAATGCAAATGCAGTAATACAAAAAAACAAGTAAGCAAACAAACAAAAGTCCTAGAAAACCCTGACGGAACCAGGAATACGACCTGACACCCTGTTGTCAGGGTGGTGGAAGCAGTCCAGATAGATCCTCCTGGAGTAATAGATGGGGTTCTGTTGGAGTAGAGATGATCCTGTAGACAGGTTCAGTGGTGGCGAGATGTGTCCAGTCTTTCTCTGGGAATCTAATGAAAAAGAGGATATCTGGGGTCCCTGTGTCCCCGTTTTATCTTGGTAGGAATGGTTGGCTCCTCCCCACTGGGTGGAGCATCTCACAATGGGATGGTGTGATGTGTCATGTCACTGGTGAGCCTTAATAGCCCATTAACAGAAGATATCCCCCAGAGGGGGAGATGAAGTTGATGAAAGAGATAAAAAGAGATAAAAAACTCAGCATTATTGTCTTCTAAACCTTAAAATTTGGGGGTCAAAATACTTAGACAGAAGCTGTAAAAAGAGGAAACAAACAATGTGGCTTGTTTTCCGCCTGAGGACTTTTTGTCACAACCCTCCGGGGATTGAGGCAGGCTGAGGGAGAAGTTACAATCAGTGTCCATCAGGATTTTCAAAGAGGTGTCTCTGGTTCTTATGGAAATCAACAATGAAATCATTTCAGAGAAGGGTGATCCCACTTAGTCCCATTTTTCCCTTTTATTTGACTGCTAACACTTTAGGCTTCTGAAAGTTTCAAATATTTTCTAAGCAGTCAGAGCATCTCTCCTTCATGCTGTACACTTGGCTTGGAGATGATATCTAGATTTTCTTCAAACTTTTAGTATTTTAAATACATGCTCATCATTATGATACCCTCACTGCTGATAGTTACAGATACATAAGGAGTAAACAACTTTTTTCTGCCACAGAAGGACTGTTGCTGTAAAGCAGACAACCAAGGAAAGTTGATGACTCACTGCTGAGATAAGTGCATGAACCCTGAATATAATCCTATTAAGAAACTGATTATAGAAATCTGAAATGAAACTGCAAACAAGGTTCTCTGTATGATATATCTCATCCTGTCCAGATTAAGAACCAGCTGAATCCTACAACTAATTTAGAGAAAAGTGATTACAAATCCCTTCAGAAGATAACTGCATATCTTATTTGCAGTTTAAATTAATGACAGAGACCTAGTCAAGCAGTCATAAGCAAATTTTTGGAGTTGATATGAGTTACTCTGTTGAATTACTTTAACCAGAGGATTATATAGATTATTTATTCTATGGATTTTTACACTCGTTTGGCTCTACTACAATAACAAAATCTCGATTGTTTAATTTTCATTTAAGTATCTATATTTCATTTGTTAAGCAAACATAGCATAGCTTCTGCATTGTAACCCTGTGTGGTTTTATATTTCTATATACACACACAGGGCTGAAAAAGCCAAACTTACCTTTGACATTTCAGTGTGAGGGAACTTCAGTATATTATGCAGCACTAAATGTGAGTCCATTGAATTTTTCTTTTTCCTGTAGACTGTTTGGGGTAAATCCTTCCTCCCCAAGTCATACTCTTGAACACTCAATACAGCTGAACTTTTGGATCCCATGAAATGAGGATGTAAATGGTCTATGTGAGCTTAATCTCCATACTGGGGGTTTAGAAGGAGAGGGGTAATAGGAAAAAGACCTAAATTGAAGAGACTTGAAGAGGTTTTCTCATACAGTGTGCAAATTCTGTATGCAATGCCATTTGTCCCCAACTGTTGTGAAATTTCTAAAACTTTTGTTTCTACTTCCTTAAGTAGGGTTCAGTGAGAGTACAGATGCCTAATTGTTTTGGCACACCTGTTCAGGTCCATAATTATTTTCCTAATTAGATTGTCTTTGGAGTTCATTCAGTTATCCACCTTGGTAGCTGAGGGATTCAGAGCATGGAGAACAAGGTCCACCTCGGAGCCTTCACAGACATAAGCTGCTACTTCCTCCTTCCTGCAGGAAGCTGAACTTGCATTGAAACATCTGGGAATTATGCACAGAGATAAGAGACAGAATGGCTTTTCTCTAAAATATTTTTATTTTAGAGAAATAAATACAGTTTCCAGTTTGCCTGCTCAATGAGAGGGAATGCCTGTGGTAGTAACTTTCAAACTTTCAGGGAAGTTGTAGAAGAGCCCAAGATCTGTTCCCTAATGCTATGAAGCCTAAAAATCTAGAGGGAAAATAGTAATGCAAGCTTTGACTCTCTAATCCCTCTGTCTTGAGGGTCATTATTCTACCTCACAGCACAGAAGTCATGTTATGCTAATCAAAACCACTAACAGGCAAATGTTTCCATTTTCCAAACAAGACAAAAAAATAAGAGACTTTTTTTTTTTCTTTTTTCTTTTTTTTTTTTCTTTTGGCATCATGGCAGTTGTACTGCCACCTTCCTAAGAGAAACCAGTTCAAACTCCTGGGGCTGATTCTGTGAGAGCCACCAATTTTCTAAACAACCTCAAATTCAGATTTTAAGTAATGCTTAGAATGATGAAACAGCAGCAGCACATTGGTCATTTTTCACTTTCTGTAGCATCCTTGGTTTGTATGCTACAGTGTCCAATTGAGACGAAGGAAGGAAGGAAGGAAGGAAGGAAGGAAGGAAGGAAGGGAGGGAGTCTGTCTTTTCTCCATACAGTTTATATAAGGATGGTCTGCATTACAATTGAATTATTTTTATTCATAGAAGGCTAGAGGGAGGGAAAAAAGATCACAAACACGGTCATACAAAAACTTTAAATAATCTATCTGGACAGACCATTTGCGTCAATAAAAATTTTCGAATTTCTACCTTTAAAAACTCTCATGTCTGTAATTTTTAGCTTGGGAAAAATTTTCAGAGAAAGTTTTAGAAGGAAAAATATTGAATGGAATTTTAGAACAGCTGGCAAAGCAAAATATTTACACATAACTTTATTGTTAAAATATTTTTATTATTGGATTTCTGTTATGATTTTATTACTGGGCAGTAGCAAATTCTTGAGATTTCTGTAAAATTGGGTCAGTCTCAGCTCTGTCAGGCTTCAACTCTTTTGTTCTTTGAAAAGAGAAATTCAGCATTAGCTAACCTCTTCAGGGTGTTTTTTCTTCTAGTAGGATGTGTACACTGATGATAGCAGTGTAAGTACAAAAAATACCTGCAATCTTTGCATGGTAGCCAAACCTCTGAAATGCCAAAGTTCATACCTCTGCCACAGGTGAATGGGTTTGGTAAAAAGAAAACAGCCTCAAGGTTTGCAACAAAGTAAAGAATCAACTACAAAATGTTAATGATTAAAAAAAGAAACCCCCACTCCCCCTCAACATTTGCACTTTAATTCTTCTCTGGCATTAAGACCACTAAAAAAATCTCTAGAGAATCTACTTTTGTTAAAGCTTTAGGCCCTGTAGCAGACTGGTCTTTATTTCAGATGGGGATTTCTCAAATTGACCCAAATTTTTAGGGATTAAACAGACCTCAGAAACTTCTGGCATGCTTGAGGTTTGCCCACGAGCCAGCTGCCTCCCTTTGCCTTTGGTTGGGTCAGAGAGAACAGGCACAAGGACATCTGTCCTACAATGGAGAGGTCCTGGGGAGAAGCTGCCCCACCTGCCCAGACCTGAAGGGGCAGGAGAAAGCCTGTGGGGCCTTGGCAGCCCTTCTGTGCTTGACATTTAATTGCTGATCCTCATACCCACCCGTCTGAAAGAGTGCTGGAAACTTACACAGCTTTAGCAAAACCCCTGCGCTTTTAATATTGTGAGCTTTATTATTGGAGTGCTTCAAACAGCTGAAACATTCATTGTCTGACTAAGGCTGAAATTTGCTCTATAGTTCCAATACAAAATATTAATTGTGTTGAAGTGCAAAGTGATTTTAAACTAAAATGTTGTGTGATTTCAGCACAAAACAGAGATGAACATTGTCCCCATTCATGCAAGTTCAAGCAAGTGCAAAATTAGTGTGTACAACTACTGTCACCTATACAGGGTCTGAACTTGTAGCCACTCTGTTACAGCATACTAACCTTTGAAAGGAGTGCTGAAAACAATAGCCAAACCTAATGCCAAAAATACTTTTGATAGAAAATGATATTTAAAGTGTGTTGAGCTGACTTTGAAGATTGTAGATTGATTTTTAAAAAGACTGTTCTGCTAGAAATAGCACTTGAGGAAAAAGTGCATTTACTAAGCTACTCTCTCCTTAGAGCTGGAAGTGAGTTCAGTTCTTTTATTTAATATATGCTACTTTTAATCACATTTTTTGGTAAACCCACTTGGAAGAGGAGAGGGAAATAAAAGGGATCATTGTTTGTTTCTGAGCCCCGGTGTCTGTTAGAAATTATTACTGTTTGTTTCACAACAGGGTGTGAATTACTTGGTTGCAGTCAACCATTGTTTGGAAATATATTTTGGAATGTTTCCTTTATGAAAGTTTTTTATTTGCTTAGGATTCATTATTCTGTATTTCTTTCAGCTGTTCACATATTCTGTTGCTACAGAATTGCTCACTTTTATAATAATGGGTTCAACTAATAACCAGACTTTTGTTACAAACTACGTCTTGAAGCATGGTGTAAAATCTAACTCCTGCAAGCTGCATTAAACCAGGATCTCCCACATTGTGCACTCTGCTAACAATGATCCTGGGATTTAACTTTTAATAGAAATCTTCCATTATTTCCTGGAAATAATTAAATAAAAGGTGGTCCTAAATTTTTGCAAGTGTGGTGAACATATTTCCAAATGTGATGATTTGGATTGAGCTGTTTTGGATCTTTGTAATATGTTGGAAGACAGCAGTTGTTTTTCCCATCTTGTCTGCCCATACGTGAATTAGCTGCATAAAATGCATCTGAGTTCATTAGTGCTGGATGATCAGGGAGACCAAGGCCTAATTTTGGCAGTGGGAGAGAAACTGAGGTTTTCTTTTAAGTGTTGATTAGAACTGGATCACTTCCAGATTAATGAGTTTAATCCAGATATTATCCATTGCCCCTCCTCTCCCTTCCATTTGTCAGAGAGAGGAATGTGCCTGTGGGAAGGACAGACGTGGCTGTGCTGGTAAAGGCAGTAGAGTTGGGCCTTTCTCACACAGTGACAGTGCTTGAGGGACCAAGCTGAACACCAAAATTCCAGCCTCTGGCTCGAAGTTTCTGTGCTGGACACCCAGAATGTACTGCTCATGGGGCTGTATTTGTTGCTTGCTAAGCACTTCTGAAGACAAATTTTGACTTTGAGACCTAATGAATTTTGGCATTCTGGAAATAAGGCTCATGGATGCAAATTAAACCTTGCTAACCATGTAAATATTTTTGATCAAAATGTTGACCTTTTAACTCTTTATCATTCTCTTGTTGGTTTTTAGGAGCTATCTTATTTTATTTT
The DNA here is from genome assembly GCA_013400215.1 of Cisticola juncidis. Lineage (NCBI taxonomy): Eukaryota > Metazoa > Chordata > Aves > Passeriformes > Cisticolidae > Cisticola > Cisticola juncidis. Next base: position 963,647 of record VXBR01009749.1, on the reverse strand, counting down.
GGATCTACTTTACTTACCTAGACAAAAGTAAGCAGGTTATCTCAGGAAAAAAAAAAAATCTCTGAAATGGTGATGTGTGGTCTTTGTGTCACAGTTGCCATCTTTCACTGTGTTCATTGTATGAAGATACACAGATACAGACAGGAAACAACCTCAATCACTTTGTCCAGCCAACAGCCATATGATACAAACACCTGAAAATTTCATTTTTATAGACTTTAGTTCTAGTCCCACTACTCCTTCTGAAAGGCTGCTCCACGGCTTTGCTCTGTAGATGATTAGAGGCATTTCTCCAATGACTTGTGAGCATCCTCAATAAGAATTGTCCTTAGAGCTGGTTTGCAACATCTCTAGCTTCTTCCCTGTGGGCAGAAGAGGTTATTTTTCTGTTCTGAAAGCTCTTTATACCCTTTCTCTTCAGTATAAATGCTGGGTCCAGACACTTTTGGCTACAAAATGGCATCTAGATTTTCTTCCCTCTTTCACCATTTTCCAGCCTGCTACTATCTTCTTCCTATAAAAAAATTAAAGGAGTGGAAGCTGAAGTTTATCAGGATGATATTCCTGTAGAAGGATTTGGGGTTTTCCCCATGATTTTTCTTATTTGCACATTATTGATTTTAAGTTTATTTTTAGCTTTTCTTTTGCTCATCTGTTGTGTTTGGTTCAGATATTGAAAAGTAGGTGCAGACATTTGTGTTTGCAGCTTCAGTAAGGATGGCACTCAGTAAAGTACACTGCTGTGCAAACTGGAAATCTTGTTCTTCCTCTCCCCTCTCCACACTCTCAGGCAGAGGAGGTAGATCAGGGAATAAGGGGGGTTACTGCCTTCCTCTGATTGTCCAGTTCAATTTTAATTGAACTGAGTGGTTCTTTTAACAAATACAGTCTTATTTTTGCTAGAAGTCATTCTGTTAAATATTTCATTTGAAATTCAGTGTAGAAGACAAGCCCTGGGCAGTCCTGAAATCCTGTACAGCCCCCAGGCTGATCATCTGTCAGGGCTCCAGCGTGTTCTGCAGAGCCATGGCTCCCTTTCCTGTGTTTGCTCATGTGGGCTGGCCCAAGGTGCTTCTTTCCTCTCCAAAGGAATTTGCCCTTATCTTATTTTGCATCTACTGTACAAGATTTTATTTTCTCACTTTGTTTCATGCTCTGACTTCTGATGCATATGGGGTGTTCCAAATCAAACAGAAGGGTTGTGTGTCCCTTTTCCTGCCTCCTGTGATTATCATCTCTAACAAAGACAATTTTAGTTGTGTCACTGAAACAGTGCAGGGTCAATGGTTTCTTATTAGAGATGAGATTGGATTCAGAGTTTATAGTTGCAGTTCCAGTTTCTGGTTTGTAGGAAAAGCCATTTTTAGTAATACTTTGCCTTCTGATTCTAGCACATTTTGCACTGCATGCAGTTTGGGACTGTTTACATATACATAAGATTGCCAGGTCTTGATTGAAATTGGTATTTTAGAAGCATGGAGAGAACTGGCAGGCAGGAGGTACCACAAATCTTACATGTAAAGCATTTCCCAGTTTTTTCATTGGAGACTGAGCCAAATGTTGCTTTGCTGTCTGGTGATCCTGCAGTTTTATACCAATAACCTCGGTGAAATAAATACGCTTAGGCTTATGCCTGTGGGTTTTAATGAATATATATTTTATAGGTTGTTTCTGAAAGACCTGATTCTGTTGCTTTTGAAGTCAGTTGGAATTTCACATCTTTTGTGCCCCAAACTTACAGCATGCTTGCCTAGCCAGTCAATGAGTTACTCTGCTCAGCTAAGGTGAAGATTTGATTTAATTTTTTTCCTTGGTTGGACATTATCTATTCCAGTTTTCTCTCGCTTTGGAACATAAACTGAATTTTTTTAATTTGAATTCCTCTGGGAGATCTTTAAAATTAAATCAGAAATTGATGATAAGAAAAGCAGGGCTAATAAACACTGTGCATACCCAGCTGCTGACCTTATATCCATGCCTCATTTGGAGAGGTCTTGAGGTGTACTGGATTGGAGCTTAACTTCCTTTTTTTTTTTTTTCCTAGTTTATTATAATTTAGCACAGTAACACTTATCAGCCACCTAGAGCACTGGTCAAAGGAAGCATCAGCTGATGATGGTGTCGTGGTTTTCCTTTGTCAGTACAGATGGCAACTTTCCTAAAGCTGAATTAATTGGGATAATTTCCTGCCACTGTCCATGGGGGCAAGTGGAGCTGGGTATGCTCTGAAACAATTCCCTTCCCAGACCCACCCCCTGCAGGCAATGGCTGGAAGGAAAAGGAATTTGATGGGCACAGGAGCCATTTCCCATTAGGGGAAAACTTAAACAGCAAGATTTTGGAATGAAATGTGTGTTATTTGGACTGCTCCAGGTTGTTAAACAGGGGAGAGAAGCAGCCAGTTATGACTCCTCCACTTTTTATATGATGGGGTCACTTTGCAGAGAGGAAAATGATTATGGATGCCCTAAGGTGTGATTGCTGTCAGGACCTCCAAAACTTCAGTCTCCCTGGATGCTCAGAGTTACGTGTGAGAAGGGACAGCCCATCCCAACAAACAGGCTCGCTGTGTCCTGATTTTCATAGTCTCTCTTTCACAAAGACAAAATTCAGGTATATTCAGTTTGCAAATTAGGACACCCACATTTAGATCTCTGTGTGGAGGTGTCACCATGTGGGTGAAGTGAGCTCAGCAGAAATTAGACAGCTGTCCAGGGGATCACTTACAGTTCCATTTTCAGATGAGGCCATTTGAACATGGTGGGACCTGAAGGCCCAGGCTGACATGGGGTCACATACAAATGACTGTATGTCAGTGGTTTTTGCTGAATCCCACCCTTTATGTCTATTGTCTGCTTTGCTGGTTCGGTTTTTTGTTTTTCATGTAGGGCAGAAATAATTACATTCTCCCATCAGAAGTTGAGAATACTCAAACTAAAATGACCTAGTACCAGTACATGTAAAGATGGACTTTTCACACTCCTTGAAGAACCTGGCTTTGTGGTGCAAACTGGTGGAGGTGGTGATGGTGGGAGGAGAGCAAAAGCATCAGCAGCTTTCAATACTAGAGCCTAGCAAAAGGAAAGCAGAAGGGTATTGAGGCCATGTCTCTAAATATCTTGGGATCCACCCAACTTTATGAAGATAAGCTACTTCCTGTGTTTCTAATTATCCAGAAGTAATCACTTTTAGTAGTACTATTTCTCCAGCAAGATTTTACTTTGAAAAAATGTCCTGTCACTTGTACAGCTGATGTTAATGAACATGCAAGTTTTGGCTCAGGTCTGGTGTTGACCAAGTGAGAACTGAGTCAATATCTGTACCAGTGAAATGAATCCAGTAACATTTAGATCATATGTTTTCCCCCTCACTCCCCTTTGCATTCAATCCATGTTTCACCAGTGTACTGTAGTGGCACCTGAATAAACACTTGCAAATATTTATAATTCCCCACCTTCTCATAGGGGGCTTTCTGAGATCTTTCCCACAACTCTCCCATATAAAACAGTTGAATCCCTCTTCTTTCTTAATATAAACATGAAGGTAATGTGCCCCTTGTCACAGAAAACATCTGTTATATGTATGGTAGTTATTCTGTAGCTCACAGATTAATCATTGTGCTCCATCTCATTTTGCATTGCAATCTGAAAATTACAATGATTCCTTGAAGAGACGGAAATCAAGTTTGTTTGTTGTATATTAATAAACTTTAAATCACTCCCACATTCATAACTGGGGTTTTGAGATTTGTTCCAGTCTCCAGATGACAAATATTGGCTGCTAAAGACACTTTACTACGATTGGTTTTGCTAATTGCCATGAATGAATTGAATTGAACATTAATTAACTATTTCTTTAAAGGGCTCATCACAGGCAAACCTTCTGGACTTGTGTAAATTTATATTTAACATCCCATGACAAATGCACGCCTTTCAACAATTGGTTTGCAACTCCTGACAAATGTTTTTATTTCGTTTTATGAGTTCAGTCACTGCATCAAAAATAGCCATGGCTTAGATTAGCATTAAGACAAATTCCTCTAGAAATGCATTTCCAGTCTTTTGGGAATCAACAGGCTTTCTATAAAATGAGGATCTTCCTCTCATTTTTCCTGAATGTTTATGTTTTATATAACAAGAGAATTAAAAATATCCATGAGGGCACTGCAATAATTCATATGTTGGGCATAATGCAGTACAGGAATTTTTTCCAAACCAGATCTGTGCTTTTTTTGGATTAGGCTTAACATTTCCATTGCTGGAAAATAATTATATATTAATAGAACTACTAGTTATACTTGGGATCCCTTCTCGTATTGCCACCTTCCAAAGAAGGGCTTGGAGGAATGCTGGGTCAGCCCTTTTGTGACCATCTTCATCAACAATTTTATACTGTAGGACAGAAATTTGGTGTTCCAAATATGATCCTGAATGGTTCATTACAGCAGCAATGGCAAACCTTGAATTGTGCTACAAAGACTTCTTTGCTCTGGTTGAGCAGATGAGCATATTGTACAGTCTCCTGCTATGTGTTGGGATTTTATTTTCCATACAACCAAGTGGTTCCTGATGCAAATATTTGAAAGCTAAGCAGAAAGATGTGGTGAATACTCAGCCCAATTGCTAATATGCAGCTAAATGATATTTTAAGGGATTTTGATGTTGAATAAATGCGAGGGGGACAATGCACCCATCTAGCAGGACTGTCGAAGGCCTGAAAATAAAATTAACAACTACCCATAATGTCAAATATTATGGGTGAGTTCTTTGGGTTTTTTTCAGATGATACAGTTTTTAAAAACTTTTAACTTCAAAACTCCCTTATCCTGGAAAGAAGACTACAAGAGTAAATTCCAGGAGATGTCTCCAGAGTATTCATTTAAATATACATATATATCTCTGTGTGTGTGTGTAAATGTGTGTATGTTTATTTATAGTTTTCTAAGCCTTTGTCACATAATTTCCCTTTGCATTTGGTTTGCATTACAGCATGGGCTAACACAATTGCTCTTGGAGAAGACTTGTACAAATATACATCAATTTAATCTGTTTGTGCTAATAGAAAGGATTCTCTGTGACTTTCTTGGCTCTGTTGAGTTTATACCACATACATCCACTTTACAGTATTGTCCGTGGTTTATCTTCATTAGTCTCAGGTTTTGTAATTCTTTGTCCTTCATATGGCTTGAATTTTGTGCAGGGCCTGGGACTGCATACACTGGGAACTAGCCTGGAATTCAGGAGAAGCAGGGGTTTTTTTTCTTCTCTGTGATATTGGGCCTTTTTGACTCCAGATGGGTCCTTTGTGCCCCTGACACCCCCTGCATTTCTGTCTGGCTAGAATCTGAGACCCAGCTCTTCAGCAACTCTGACTTTGTACCAACATGGTGGCCTGAGAAATCTGTGGATGTCTAGATGTCACCATGGCTCCCAAAAAGTGTTTGTTTGAGGAAAAAAAAAACTGAAATAAAATATATTTTCAGTACTTTCTCATGGCCTGCTAAGTCCATCTATGGGCTTGTTGTATGGCCACAAATGTTTTTACAGCTACACAGAGAAAAATGTGCATCCTTCTTTCTAGAATAGAACCTCACATAGGCTTTACTTCTTTGGGGGCATTTGCATGCTCTCTTTCCTTCAGGGCTGTCTCATGTATTGTCAGTGCTGTGTGTTTGTTTGCAAACCTGAATCTTGCTGTGCAGATGTAAGGACTCTGACTCCTTGTTAAGGGTGGAGGAAACCACTGCCATGGTGCTGCCTTGGGCTCTGCAGAGTGCCAGGTTTGGGACAGTCAGCACTGTCTTCAGTGGCAGGATCAGCTGGATCTTGAACTACAAGTTCATGCTGCCCTCTGCTTGAAACAACTCTGGTAGTTAATCCTGGACATTATGCCACCATTACACTGTTAACCCAACACCCTGAACCTTACAGGTTTGGTTGGCTGAAACAGACTGGGCCCTCTGCAGAGCTCTGCTCTGGTGTGGTGAAAGGGTGGGTGAGGTTGGCTACTACCATTCACACTCTGAAATGATGCATCTGCTTGTTATGTGGATTTTTGGGGTGTTGCTGCTTGGGCATCTGGCAGCTGAGAAAGCTGCCTCGAATGTGCAGTGGTTTGTAATCAGAGCCTGGCAGACATATTTAGTTAAAATTTAATTTCCAGGACTGTGGTTTACCCTTGAGAGGCTTTCTTCCATCTAACAGCAGCACTGAGCTCTCATCCAGGCTGAAGCTGTCAGCTGTCTGTTTTCCAGGTACTTATCTTCTGAAGTGCTGAAACATCTTATGCATTTCACTGCCTCTTGTGTCATGGGAACCCCAGTAAAAGCAAATGACCAGAGGAGAGCTTCCCTTTCTAGCATTTCCAAGCACAGCAATAAGACAAGTTCATGGAAGAATGCTCCACCTGGGCCTATTAAACATTAAGGCACTGATGTGACCATTGGCTCAGAAAGTAGAATATACAAGGGAAAGATCTCTGTCTGCTTTCCCTTGTCTCTTACTCTGTTCCAAAATATTCACTACTCTCACATCATCTTCTGAATTAAAAGGATCTTCAGTGTGGTCCTGTAGAGATAGATTTCCGAACTTCTTAGAATGTTTCTCAGCTATTTGAAACACTTTGTGGTCTCCACAGCAAGCTGTCAAGGGATCCAGATCACAAGCTGGACAAAATGTATGCATTGTATGACATTTAATAGGAATGTTTTAGTAATCTCTGGTGGACCAGAGGAGTGGTCTGCACTGAGTAGGGCAGACATCAGGGCTGAATGACAGTAGTCTTAAACACACAAATTTACCAGTCTCATCCATCAGTGTTTATTTTTGGATCACATCTTCTGGATGGCTACAAGCAAAGTGGGGCTGGAGAAATCCTGCTGAATAGTCTGAAAAACTGAGCTATGTAGATTGTCACGGGGCTCTTGAATTAGTAGGAAAACTTGACTCCAGAAGAAAGGGAGCAGCTGGGGAGGTAGGAATGTATCTGAATTGAGGGTCCCAGGACCTACAGCAAGCAGAAGCAAGACAGAAGTTCTGGCAGAATGGAGCTGAAACAGCTCTGCAGGAATTTAAATGTGGCTTGAGTTATGATTTGGTCATTTATCTCTTCTTTCTGTGCTTGTGTCTAAACTGCCTTCTTTGTATTTTACAAATACACAATCCCGCTAAAAATGTCTATGAATTTGTCATTAAACTTAGGTTGAGGTAGTAGAAGTGATGCTGGTAAAGATAGGCTATGTTGTTTCCATGGTGGTGGTAGATGAGAGTAAAGAAGGGTATGGGTAATGTAGAGGGTTTGGTCAAAGAAGTTTAGGAATCATATTCTGCTTTCACTAAATCACAAAAATATGGGCTTAGTTCTGACAGATGCTCATCCTTCCCTCAAGAAGGGAAATAGCGTGGGAACACCAAGACTCTTCCAAAGTACTGAGAAGAGTTGCCATTAGCATGTGGCATCTGACAGGGCATTTTATGTATTCTGGATTATGCTGTAGTTTGAGATACATTGCAAGGAACATATGGGGCAATTTTTTTTTTCTTGGCCCATCCCTATGTGTCATAGGAGTAGAATGATATCTCTATGCACAGGCAAGCTAGAAAGAGAAATATACTTCAATAAGGTGAGTTGATCAGAGAAGAATGGCAAAAACAATAGTGTTATTTTAGCTAATTATAGAGGAGAAAGCAAAACTTACATAAGGTTTTACCCTGTTATTTGGCTTTGTGGCAAAATTTAGTCCTGCCTTGCTTCTATCATCTGAGGAGCTATAGAACCTACTGATCAAACAGCAACAATTCATGGTTGTCAGAATGGAAAAACTTGATAGTTTATTAATAAAGATAGCTAATTGGTGTTGTAGTCTATTCATTATTGCCTGTTTGCAGTTCTTTCATAAATTAAAAACCCCATATAGATATGAAGCTTGGCAAGTTTTTCTTTGGAGTGTGTAGTGTACACTCCATACTAGAGTGTGTGCTTAGCTCTAGCACTTACCAATATTTTGTGGTAATAAAGGGAACATTTTCAATAAGAGCAGCTCACATAATGGGTAGTCCTGTTGTATGCATGGACTTGAATTGTTGAATAAGTTACCATTAAATATGCACAGCAATCAGTGACAGATTCTGCCTCTGAGATACTGAGCCTTTTTCTTAAGTAACTGATATTACTGAATGCTTGACAGTTCCACTGTTTAATTGTTTTCATGAATTTACTGCCTCTAAAATTCCAAATGGACTACTTCAATATCTACAGAGACATTAATTTTACATCTGCTTTTTTGTCCCCTTAGAGCTGAATATTTTAATTAACACTAAATAAATATTCTTTACAAAGTGTTATTAACAATATCCATGAAACCCACTGGGTAACTGGTTTGGACTGCAGCTGTCCTGTTCCTTTTTTTACATTGCTGGGGGCAGTCCTGTCTGTGATTTGTCCATATGAAGTCTTCTGCCCGTACACCTCTCTCCTGACATTCAGAAATTGTAATTCCAGTCCAGTGGCAGCCTATTAGGTCCCAATGTTTCAAAGCATATAGTAATTTCCCATCAACATCAAAGCAAATTACTCTGATGTAGTTTCTCTTTAGAAAAGGAAGTGGTCCTTTATTTTCCCACTGAAATTTGTTCATCCTTGCTAAGTGCTACTGCAGATATCATTAGTTCCTTCAAACTTCCTTTTTCTTGTTTTCCTTTTCAAACTGAGAATTTCAGTCAGGCAATTTTATTTGCCATTTTAAAGAAATGTATTTTGCAAGCACAGACCTCACTGTTGTGCTCTTGTGATGTAATTGGAATAAGATGATTTGGCTGCAGAGCTTTGAAAAATTTGGAAGGGCTATTACAGAGCAACAAATTTATCATATTTTGTGACATTTGCATCTCATTTTCATATCAAAAGACATAGCTTCTGAAATCCTCATTTCAGAGGCTTAAATTGTTTTTTGTACACTTCAGTTGAACTTCTTTAGGGCAAATTTCCCCCTTCATGCATTGCTAGACACCAATTCACAGATAATCTTTAAATACTAGATTTCTTTTGATAGAAAGAAATCATAATAGTACTAAATGAAAACCCATCTCCCTCCAGAATCCAGTTGAAAAATGAGATTTCTACAAATTTCTAAAAGTTGTCTCTGGGATTTCTAGTTACTCTTAAAATAGGAGAGGAAGAAGGTGATTAAAAGAGGAACTGGCAAAGTCCATGGAAATAACCAATAACGTTGAAATAACTTCCTTCACATAATTTTGCACTTTTATCTGATTTTTTTCCCTCTTACTCAAAAGTAGATTGCATTTATGCTTTTGAAAGCTCCTTAACTTCTGTAGAGAAGAGATTTAATGGGGCTGATGATTTTATGCCAAGCATCAATGGCAACGTGTGTTAATGTCATTCTCAGAGGCAGTAATGTCCAGTTGTGAAGCGACCCAGCCTGACTGCAAAACTCGTTCAAATGATCATCCTGCATGGTCTGATGCTAATCGTGCAGATTACTGATGCACAATGCAAGTTCAAAGTACATGTTTAGATAAAAATTGATAATTTCCAAAGGTTAGGTCACTGGGGTTTTCTAAGGAGCTAAGAACAAGGTCCAGTGTGGAAATTTGGACTTCTCACTACAAGTGAGGACTTACTTTGGTCCATATCCAGCAAAGTTGGGAATGAGAGACCATGAAATACAATTTTAATTTGGTTATCCAAAACTAATGAAAAAATGAATTAATGCATGTTTCTGGATTTGATCTGGAGGGATTTCTGTATAGATTTGTCTTTAGTGTTTTGAATCAATTTTGTCTTCCAAAATCTTTCAATAAAATCTAAATGCAAGAGCATTCACTGTGGTTTTGCTTATTCTCTGTTTTAATAAATAGCAATGAAAGCTGGGAGGGGACAGAGTGCAGAGGATTGGTTTGTTTTTCTCTATCTACTTGGTATTGCAGACTTAAGATACAAGCTATGAAGAAATAATTAATGCTCCCGGCATTTTTTTCAGTGTGTATGACTAATTAATTATTTTTAAAGATCAATATAGTTTGGGCAGCTTCTTCTATTTAATTTATTTGCCCAATTTTTCAATATAAACAGGATTTCTACCAAAATTATTATTTAAAAAACTTTTAGCAAAATGTTTCTCAGATGCATTATTATGGAAAAAAAATCTCAAAGTAATAACTTTTGGGATAATTACTGTGGAAAAAACGGTTTTAGCCAGGAATAATATAACACATGTCAAAACCTGAAATCACAATTTGCCTAGGTTTTTTTTTTAACTACCCAATCAGAATGTAGAGAGTTCTGCATTCCCGTGCCTGTGGAGCAGCCAGCCGTGGGGATTTTGCTGGCTATCCCCAGGCTTACAAGGACAGGCATGTAGCAGCTCAATCTGTGTGTGAGAAACGAAACTGAAGAAGTTGTTACAAAGCCCTTTGCAGATAATGACCTTTTTTTCTGATTTACAACTTAATAGTCTTGACGATTAATAATTGTCTTGACAAATGAATAATCTTTACTAAAGTGCAGTGTGAAAAGCAAACAACAATCTGCAATTCTTTAGTTTGTTTTCTTTTTTACCATTACTGCTAGAACAGTTTAAGTACTTAGAGAGGGCACCAGGAACAGTTGGAATTTCTTCATATACCTATTACGTGATTTAGTATACATCTTTCAATCTGATTTGCAAGAAAAGCCTAGAAAACCTTGTCCAGTGGGAACCAGAAAAGTGTGGAGCAAACCTTCCTTGTCACTCTGCTTCCTTCTGCCACTGTCATATCCACTCAGCTGGATGAGATCATGGCTTAAGTACCAGTTGCAGTCCAAGCTCAAAAAAAGATGCCTGGGCTTAGATCATCCTCATCATGCCCTTTCTCCCATCATCTTAGGGGCAGTCTCCATGGCTAAGCAGAGCAGTATTCCTCCTGCTGATACAGAGCATGCACCCTTGATTTTTGCTGACTTACTGTGCATCCATACTCACATACTGTAATATTGTAAAAGGAAAATAATTACAACAAAAAAGGCTGTTTTCTCAAAGACACTCATGATTCTTAGGTACTCCCTGAAAAGGACTTGAAGAACTGTAATTCCCACATGGCTCTGCTCATGTTTTGCAAAGCTGAGCAGGGTTTGACAGTTTACCCTGGCACCCATGCCAGATGCCAGGGAGTTGGGACTGTGGGTGTTCACTGGGGTACACTGATGGTGGATAGCATTCCATCAGGTGCCATGTCACTGCTGTGTGAGGTGGAGTGCCACTCTTCTCACAGGAGGAACAGATGACTTTTCTAGAGGGCAAGAACTTATAGAGGGTGGTTTATATGACCAGATGGAGCCACTGTGATAATCTGGTGTGAGCTTCCAGATTATTTAATAAGAATTGGCAAGAGCAGGCTATCAGTTCCTTGATTTTTTTTAATTTTTTTTTTTTTTTTTAATGAGGGGAGAGAGTGATGAGGTGTTAATTGAGAGGGAATTAGCTCTGGTTTATTACTCTGCATATACATGATGTATATGTATGCTCAATGATGTATTTTCCTCTCTTTTTTTCTAGGCAGAGAACACGGTGCTAGAATCCTACTGACCTCTATTTGTAAAGATTCCAGAGCCTGAGAAGGTCAGGGCAGGGAAGCAGGTGACCAGGTGTCAGTGGAGCAGGCAGTCTGTCTGGGTTTGCTCACTGGAAAGCTGGGTCTGGTGGCCTGACCCCTGGGCAGTGACAGGGTAACAACTCAACACCACTGAGTGCCAAGGGCCTGTGTTAGTGAGGCTGCTGCCTGCTATTTTGGACCATGGTGAAGCTGATAAGGTTTAAATAGGAAGTCACACTGCAAGTGTCTGGGCATGCTGGTGTTGGCTTTTTAAAACACATGTCCACAGCTGAAGCACAGTGCTTACCTCTCTGAAATCCCTCCTTGGGGTGCAGTCATACCCCTGACAGGCATTCTACTGAACACAGAGCAGGGGTGCCAGGGTGATGAGGGCTTCAACTGCAAAAAGCGGGGACTGGTGAGGGTCATTGAGGGTTTGATGAATAAGAGCAGATTCCTGAGCTCCTCAGTCAGGGGCTGCCTGCTGGAGCAGGGCTGTGCCACCCTGCTGCAGTGGCTGCCAGTAGGAGATGCGTGAAGAAGCCACTTGTCTTGGGCTGAAAAATGTCACCAAAAATGTGTACTCCATTTTCATCTGTTGAAACCAGTTGGGAGATATTGTTCTTTATCTCTTGTAACTCTAGGAGTGAAAAGAGGGTGGATGCCTTCTGTTAATGGGACACCTGATAACACCAGATAAGGCAGGGCCTCCTTATCTCTTCCTCCACCCATCCTCCTCTGAGGGACATCACCTGTGAATGGGCCATTGAAGGCCTCTCACATGACTGATAACATCACCTCATTCCATTGGGAGATGCTCCACCCAGTGGGAGGAGCCAAAGCCTTTCCACTGGGATAAAACCAGCAGTCCCAAACACCAAGGGAGCCTGGTTGCACTGGATTCCCAGTGGGTGACTGGACTCTTTCTTGAGGATCATCTCTATTCCAGTGGAGCTGCAACTGTCACTCCAGGAGGACTTATTTTGGACTGCTTCCAACACTGTGACCAACAGGGTGTCAGGTGTGCATTCTGACTCTATCAGTGGTCCTTTGTACTGTTGCATTTATCTTATTTTATTTTATTTTTACCCTTTTTTGTTTGTTTCTTCTCTCTCTATTAAATTGTATTTCTGACTTGGAGTCTCACTGGTTTTGCTTTCAAACCAGTGCACCATTTTTCTTTTGGTGATAACTAAAACAAGGAGAAAAAAAAAAACAACAAATGTCTGGAAGAGGAGCAGACTGAGAATTCACTTCCCTATAATAAAATTCTCTCTTCATCTGTGTAGGCATTTCTGCTAGACTGCCATTTTTTTACAGACCAGACAGTTAAATGAACAGTTGAGTATCCACTTGTTCCCTCAGCACTCACACACTCAAAACCTTGGTGGAAATGCCACATGCTTTTCCTTTTAACTCCTTGAACAGTTTAAACTAGTAAAACTCTTCAACATATTTTTTATTTGGTAAAGAGGTGTTCATATAAAATTATCAAAATTACAATAATTAGAAAATAGCAGAGAAAAGTCTCTAGGACCTAAAGCTCCAATGTGTAGGCAATAGAACTGTAATTTATAAACTGACATGCCAATTGAGCTAGAGGCAACTCCAGCAGCTGCTTTGCTACTCATTAAAATAAGTGCACAGCTATCAGACTAATTATAGCATGGAGCTATGGAGAAAACTGAACCCAGACAGTGAGACAGGAGATCTTCTGACAGAAGTACTCCACAGCCCACTGCAGCCTGGAAATCCTGCTGCATTTTAAACTGCTGTCTCCCTGGACATGTTTGAAATGCTGCTTATTTTGTACATTTTTCTTAGTGTCTCTCTCCTCTGCCTCAAGTTCCTCAAAGATATTGAGTCTCAGAAGGGGAGTTACCAAAGGTGTGTGGGATGCACCATTTGCTGCTTTTGTTTTTTATTCTTTGAGAATGCAATCCATCCTGGTGACTTCAGCTTTTATATTATTAGAATAGACCTCAGCAGCTGCCTTACCATGAAGGAAAAAACACTCGTTATTTTCTCCCTCATGCCCTCTCATTAAAGGAAAGTCTGGATCAAATTCTATATATCTGCTTGTGTTAAGTTGGTGATTAGGGCAGGGTAGTGTTGGTTTAGGTGATAGATAACTGGTGACTCCTAATACCTTCCTGAAAATGTCATGTTTTGTAAAAGGTGACCAACTTCTGGGTTTTCTTGCAGTCAGTGTGTTAATTTTTCTGCCTATGTGTTCATGCTTATGTTCTTGTAAACAGAAGTTAGGTACTACTGCTCATTTTAACTAGGCATGTCTATAAAATAGCAATAGTTTTGTTTCAAAACCCTTTTTGATTAACGAGGCTTAACTAAGCTTTTGGGGAAAGTGCTGTATTTTATTGTTGTTGGCAGTGGTGGCAGGCAGGCATGGTGGTCTCTGCTCTGCAGAAGAGGGTCCTTACTGCTGCACTGGCATCAGCAAGGGACTCCAACCTTCTTCAGAGCAGGCTGTGGATGCTCTGCATTTGGAGGGATTTCTTCTGAGAAAAGAAGCCAGCTGGCCTTCAGCTCCTTCTGTAATGTTGGGCTCATCCTTGTGTCACACAAGCGTCCTCACTTCAAGAGGCAAGCTAGGCTTGCTAAATTTTGGAATCTTAAGCTGAACTTCACAGCCTTCATTTACACATCTTTACCGTATCTTGATTTGGACATTTTCTTAGAGAAGACATTTCAAGAGGTAACACAGATTTGGCAGCAAAAGAAAAAAAAATGGAAGAACCTCTCTAAAATCATATGCATCTGGAAAATTTTCTAATCTGTCTTGACACATCTGTTGCTGTAGAAGAAAAAAATCCCTGGCTGCACTGGGGCCCTGCAGCTACATGTGCTGGGGGCATGGTTGTATAATTTGTGGAGCATAATAATTTTACAATTATATTGCTAATTGTCTGCTACCCTTTTTTATAATAACAGAGTGAAGTGATTCATAACTTAACAGTTTCACAGGAGCTTAGAGAGACTGTTAACTGAAAATGAGCTCTTGCAACACAGCTCCTACTAACTGTTATTGTTAAGGGCCCACTATCAAGCTGCCTGAATGCCTGGCTGGAAGGTGTAGCTCTGCAGAAGTGTTTCAGATTTAAAATCTCTGCCTTTGTGCTTTTGTGGCCTTGCCTTTGTGCAAAATAATAGGAGAGAGGATGGAAGACAGGTTAAGAATAAGAGGAAAGGAAGTCTAAGCAATATCCACAAAGAATTTCAAAAGGGTACAAATGGTAGGAAGAATCCAAATTGCAGAAAGGAAGAGATATTCCTAGTGAAAAGTATAGAAATTGGGTTTTGCAAAGGCTGAAATACTTTTCAGTTCAGAAGTGAGGAAGGATTGATAGTTTGGGGATTAGACAGTATCTCCTCTGACAATACTTAAAAGATCTAGAATTTGAAAACTTTATTGCAGAAACGAGGTATTTACCTTCTTTTCATTGATGATTTGGATTTTTGCTTTCTCTGAGCTAGATTTGGCTTTAGGGGGCCAAAGTTGCTTTTTCTGTCTGTGTATATGTTTTTTCTGGATATATTTTTCCAAAGATGCTGTTACTTCCCAAGGCAACTTTACCTTGGCTGGGACAGAAAGGAATAGCTGTTCTGAATCATTCAGGCAACATGTATGGGTTGATTTGTGCTTCCAAATTTTATAAGAAGGAAATGTGCAACATTTTACAGAAAAGAAAGGTTTTTAAAAAAATCTTTAATTCTTAGTTACATGGAAGTTCTATGCAAAAAGCAGCAGTATTTTTTCTTCCCCTAAAATCAGACTATTCAAGTATCTGAGCTCGTGTGTTAAGTGCAGAGCAGTAACGACCTGTTGGGACTGTGAGTGCATGCTGCTTGCTCTGAAACTGTTTTAAATTGTTAGAATTGTAGTTTCATTATAAAAAGAACAATTTTTCTTTCATACAAGAGAATTTGAAGATGAAACATATCTGATAGTCTTCCCTCATTCCTGCAAGTGTCCTTTTATGGCAATGGTTCCTTAAATATTTCATCTTTTAGAAATGATGATTTACTACACTTGGCTTTGATTTTTACTGCTTTCCTCGTATCATTTTAAATATAACATGGCTTATCATTTCAGATATAATGTGACCTAGGCTGTGAAATCATTATGAAAGATTCTTCATTAAGAGTCATACTGGATTCTTAGAATTATTTTATTTCAGAGGATTTTTTTTTCCTCATTTTTCCCTAGAGAAATTTTTGAGCCAGCCAGTTGTGATATGATACAGACTATATACAATACTCATTTTGCACTCATAGTTGCTTGACATGGAGATCAGTAGATTAAAGGACATGTTATTTTTTTTTTGAAAATATTTGAATTTGGAAATCATATTAAAGTGAACATATCTCAAAAATTAGCTCACAGCATGTATGTGTGTTCACATGTGTAACTTAAGTATTCTGCAAAATATGATACCAGACACATTATCTGATTCAATCTGTATGAGTCGTTTTGGCATGTTCAGAATTTGCCTCATGGACTGAAGTCAATAAATAGGAATAACTTGTTCAGCATGTCCAGACAAAGTAGTTATAAAAGAAAGAAAGATTCAAAAAAGTAGAGCAGTGGAAATATTTTAAATAAAGGGACAGGGATTTGGAATACAAGAAGTTAAATAGAATATATGAATATAAGGGATAGTTTGATATTTGTTCTTTTTGGCTAAAACAGTTCAGGTCTGCTCTTGCTTCTCTCAAAATCTGTGGCAAGGTCTCTATTTTTGTTAATAGATCATAACTGTGTAACCTCTAGTATATTTTTTCTTTTTCACTGTGATAAAGCTATTGACTTTGGGCCTTTACTTGTGAGAATTGCGTAGTCTCTGATGAACATGTGCCACTGCTATTCCTAGAGAAGTATGTAAAATTCTTTTGTTAGAAGGTAGGAGTTTATTTTCTGCTAAGCATGATTTTTTTTTTCCATTTCACTTACTAATAAAAATATTACAGTAGGCACCACCTTTTAGAGCTCTAGTTAAATGCACTTCATGAAATTACAGCATTTGGCTTAGATTCTCATGTTATCCTGCTAATAATAATTTTCTTTAAAGCTTGTCACTTTCAGTGTTCCCTTGCACACTTTAAGGTAGAGTCTCCATTCACAATCTTCGCCGTTTCACTTTATTTAATCTGCTTTAATATTTGACTTTACTACATGTTGCTCTGTGGACCCTACAGCTACATATTGGAGTACACACCCAAGTTGAAATCCAGCAGAAAGGAACTTAAAAACCTAAGCAAATAGGCTAACACTCCTTTGTCTTGCTTATGTATTTCTCTATCTTTAAATTGTGTGTATTACTACTTGCTTTGGATCTGTGGATGAATTTTTTGTGTGAAAGATTTACCAGTATTGCCTTTTGCTCCATTTCTTTTCTTGCAACTGTTCTTTCTGCCTCAAAGTAACATGAGATGTCTCTGGATGTAGTTTTTGGTCGATATCTTTTCAAGCAAGGTGAAAATTGCAGATATATTTTTCAAAAAAAGTTGATCAATTTTCTATACATATTTAGTGCAGACCC
This sequence comes from Cisticola juncidis, assembly GCA_013400215.1. Lineage (NCBI taxonomy): Eukaryota > Metazoa > Chordata > Aves > Passeriformes > Cisticolidae > Cisticola > Cisticola juncidis. Next base: position 946,498 of record VXBR01009749.1, on the reverse strand, counting down.
AATCATTAGAAATTTGTCTGCACTAAATATGTGCAGAAAATTGATCAACTTTTTTCTCTTGGTGACATATATAATAGGTTATAGGGTATATTTCTGTAAAATCTGCACAGCTCACACTATTAGAAATATTTATTTCTGTTATCTGTTTTTGTTCTATAAATGCATCTAGACTTACTGTCGGTGTTCAGTAAAAACAGGCTTGTAAAGTTTTAAATATTTTCGGTCTGTTAATGTATTCCAGTCTTAGAATGCATCACTTTGATATGAACATTCAAAGGAATTTGATGGAGAAAAACAATTCTGAGAGATTATGAAAGCTTTAATGGAATAAAGTTAAATTTCTTTCTTGAGATGAATTCCACAAAAAGACAAAAAGACAAAAATACATTTATCAATATTGAATAGCCACAGAAAAATCCCCTACCACACTACTCCTATTCATTTACCTTTCTCAGAGATTCACACACAACCTGGACTTGTTTGATCCTGCAGAAACAGTGTCTTAAATGCAGCAAGAAAGGATCATTTGCAAAGACTCAGTCTAACCTCACTCTAACCAAGAGGTTCAGCTTCTGTAGCCCAGGAGGGCTCGTGGCAGCAAGCACAGTTTGTTTCAGGGGTGTAAAGTTAAAACCCTCTTGGGAATAAACCCCACACTTCTGTATTTGCACTTATAGTCAGCAAAGGGATGCAGGACATGAAGCTTAGAAGAATTCCTGTAATTTGGGCAGGATCACCTTTCATCACAAGGTCCATCTTCAACCCAGGCAATCTGTGTGAAGGCCAACCCATTTCACATCAGTCACTTGCCTTTTCCAGTCCCAAAGCCTTTTACCTATCTGTGAGTTATCTTCTAGATCACAGCTCAGCTGAGCTCTGTGCACAGGGGTGCTGCATGGGCCTGGCTTTTTATGTGCATTATTTAGAATCTGCTGAATCCACGCTTTTGTGACAACTCAAACATCCTTTAGGAAACAATGATATGAAAAATTCTTTTGCATCAGTATACTGAATATAAAATATCTGCAGCCTTTAAATATGCTGTATGCAGGTATCAGCCCTGGTAATGTGTCAGAGCAGAAAGCTAGACTTTCTGGAATTATTTTAAAGCTGCTTTCAAAGTGGGACTTTTGTGCAGTGCACAGACCTGTTAAAATTCTCTTTAAATCCTCTTTCAAAGCTGAACTGTAGTTGTCTGTCAGACACAGGGAATATGGGGACATTACAAGTAACTAGGATTATTTCCTGTCTTTCTCATTAGTGAAACTTCTAATACTGGTTTGTAAGTACATTTTTACAACATAATAATTTTTAACTGGGAAACACGGCCACAAAACTGGGTACTGAATGTATTTATTCTTTTGGATACACTCTCTGCACCTTAAGAAAATACATCGCAGTGAGTTAATAATTACTATTTTTATACTGTGTTATTTTATGGAAAGTATCTCTCACCAGCAGGAAAGTACAAGGACTTCTAGGAATCACTAGGGTATAATGAAAGTTGCCAAAAATGTAAACCAATACAGATTTTCTTATGAACCATGAAAATATTATGTTTAAACTAAAACCCTAACCTTTAACCTTTGTATGAGAACAGCAAAAAATATGGACAAGAGTTTTTTAAAAAAAGTGTCTATATAGACATTTGAGGTCTTAGGTCCTATTTATTTAATAGAAAAAATGGCCTGAGACCTTAGAAAATACCAGCCAACTAAACTAACATCAGAAGATCAATCAGTGATCTGTGAGTAAGTGGAAAATTTCTAGTCTGATTAAATCTGCAAAATTAATCTGAACAGTGGGGTCCCCTTTTTTGCTTCTCAAGTGTTTTAGTTGAGAAGCCAAAGTTTAGTTGAGCTTCTCAAGTGCTTTTAATTACAGCAAGATATCTTTTCACCCCCATAAGGGCATTTTTTCCCTGAGATTTTTCCATTCTGCTCATACTTCCATCACTTACTAAATCCACAGACTTCAGCCAGCATGCCAACAATACTCCAATAAAAGAAGTGACCTACCCAGCAACACAAAAGAATTATTCCTCCTGAAGAGAAAAACAAATTAAGTTTCCAGGATGCTACTTGCTAAGGTGCTAGTGTTGAAGTATACCATGAGATTTCCTAGTTTAAAGATCAACAATGGAGGCATGCAATCAAAGAAGGAAGCCTATGAAGATATTTTTAAAAATGAGATAGATTTTTTTTTCAGTAATTTATTTTCTTTGTGAATTCAGTTGTGGATCAACTGAAGAAATTTATTGTGTCTGTATTAACAAAATTAGTTTCTTGATTTTGAAGTTTAGCCATAAAAGGACCATTTATGAGGATAAGATATAAAATCCAGAACACTGTTGAATATCTTGAAACTGAATGGTTGCAAAACTTTTTTCCCATTCAGAACAGAACAAGATTTTTTTTTCTCAGTCCTTTTAGTTTGTTGGGTGAGATTTTTTCGTTTGCTAAAGGGAATACAAGAGTTAAATAACCTCAAAGAAAACAAAAATTAAATGAAAGTTCTGTCTGACCCCAAGCACTTTTTTACAGTTCTGGTTCAATAACCCAAATGAAATATCCCTTGTTAACATAGTTCTAAGTACAAAATACCTTAACAACAATTCCCAGGAGATGTTGTAACACCTTTGTCAAATTCATTTTGATGTTAAAGTAGCTGAGAACATGTTCATTCTGTGAAATCAGAGGTATTTCAACATCTCTATTCTAATTTTGGATGAAAACAAATGTTGAAATATTAGAATTTCCCCCAGGATGAAAATTCTAATATTTTGTTCGTCTCTAGTTTCCAATAACTCTTACACTTTAATTTTGTAATATTTAACTTAATGTTTCCCATGTGAGCATTATAGCACTAGTGGGTGAAACTTTAGTCACCTCACAGATTAGGCATGCAAAGGAAAACAGTTCCTGTATGCAGAGGGACAGATTTCTCCCTTCACAAGTACCTTCCTCTTGTTTCCCCTGCTGATGAGATGTCAGTTTATTGCAGACTTGATGAATGGAGTTTCCTTTCTCAGGAAACAGTAGTCAGGCCTATGGAAGCATTTATGTAACAGCATACACTCCCTCCCTTCCATATTATCCCCTCCCGTGGCAGCCTGGACCGCAGTCAGAGCCTGCCTGGAGGGAAGAGTGAAATGCTGCTGCTGGGGTAATTGTGGGAAACAAAACTCAGCAGTCCTGATCTTAGGAGTTGGGAAGCCATGACTGATCCCTGCTTGCACCTCTGTGGTGCTGAGTGAGAGACCTTCTGTGCCCCTCATGCCTCTGGATGATCAGGAGGGCTGATGCTTTCCATGGTAGGGCAACTTCACATGCATGCGCACCATGTTGAATTTCATCACCTAAAATGTCTCTTAAGCAAAATCTCTCTTAAGTTTGCTCCTAGCAGGCTGGGTCCCAAACAGCCCAGGCCTGCCATGACTTTTAATACCGGTTCCTCCAAACCAGCCAACTCAACAGGATCTAGATCCAGTTCGCTTTCAAAGCAGGTTCAAGATAATGTGAGCTTCTCCACAGCCTACACTTCCCTAGATATCAAAATACTTCACAGATTAGCTTGATTGAACTGTCTCAGTTTTACAGATTGGAAAATGAGATGTTGACACAGTCATGGCTATCAAATTGTGCCCTGTGTTTGGTGGCATAGTAAGTCTTGGAGCCTGTGACACCAGACTCCAGGTCATAGCCTCTGTGTTGAACCATGGTCTTCAGCAGGTGTTTAACGAAATGTGTGTTAGCAGGTCTTGGTCTCAGTTCTGTTTTCCTTCCTTAAATGCAACACATCAGTGCCTGTCCCAATACTTGCCTTTTATTCTGATCCATACGAAGGATGGAAAGTGGTCATTCTGTCTGTCTCTTTCCCCAGCCAAGGAATGCCTGGTTATGACAGTCTCTGGCAAAATTTGAGTTGCGGCTTAAAGAAGCTCAAATGGAGAAATGATGTAACCATGTTTTCAATCGGGTAGACACAACTGCTGCTGACTTTATTGCAATAATGTAAGTATTATGAAGGGATAAGTCAATGCTCTCGTGCCCAAATATGTGAGCTCAGTTCTTGCTGCCATTTCAGGCTGAGGTCTTATATGTGCACGATGCATGTGTGCATGATCACAATGTTTTGATTTGTAAATATTGCTCCTAAGAATCAATTTCTTCTTTCTTCCTTTAGGCCCTAATGTCTTGGTTTGGAAAGACAGGTATCTGTCAGGGAAAACTGGAGTTTCCCTTGGAATGGAGAATGTAAAACTCCCTGCCTGCAAATTATTACAATTTTGCAATTAGGAACTTTCAGGCAAAAATGTGGGAATAGGAGTAACAGTCCTTTACTAAGAATATTAAGAATGCAAATCCAGTAATACAAAAAAACAAGCAAGCAAACAAACAAAAGCCCTAGAAAACCCTGTTGCCCAGGGTGTTGGAAGCAGTCCAAATAAGGCCTCCTGGAGTGACAGGTGTGGTTTTGTTGGAGTAGAGATGATACTGAAGTGTTGGTGAGATGTGTCCAATCTTCCTCTGGGAATCCAGTAGAAAAGAGTTCCAGTGTTCTGCTGTTCTGAATCTCAGGTTTTATCCAGGTAAGAATGCTTGGCTCCTCCTACTGGATGGAACATCTCACAATGGAATGATCTAATTTTATCCGTCCTGCAGTGAGCCTTAATGGCCCATTAACAGCAGATATCCCCCCGGAGGGAGGATGGGGGGTGAAAGAGATAAGGAACACTGCCCCACCTGGGTTTAACAGCTGGCCCATTATCAGAAGGCATCCCCCCTCCTTCCCTCTGGAGTTACAAGAGATGAAGGAAAAAAAAAACCTCCCCAAATGGTTTCAACAGATGAAACAGAATACACACTTTTTGGTTACATAACCCAAGACACCTAAGTACCTAAATCAAGTTTGTCAGGTGTAACCCAGGAACCAAAACTACTGATACAGCATGGCCTGAGGTGTCCTTGCACAGGTGTAGCCCTCAGCTTCCACACAGACTGTACTCCTAGGAGCATCCTTTACTGGCACTCAGTGAGGGCTGTCTTCTGGAGGAGCTAGATTAAGTACAACCTAGAGACAATTGTAAAAAACCACAAAAGCTCAAATGTACAGGCTTTGGTACATTATGAGTAACTCATTACATCGACAAGACTCCTGAAGGTAGGTACTGAAATATGCGCAGCAGTTTATACAAACTGATACATTGTGCATGCTAATATTTATTATGTGACAGGATACAATGATGGTACTAAAACAAAGGGCTGTAACAGCAAGCCTAGAATACCTTAAAATATTTATAACCAAAATGGAAAATTATGTCATTGCTGGATAAATGTTGCTTGATTTTTAAATTATGCTTCCAGTGCATTTTGCTCCTTGGCAAAAGTAGCCAAAGAGACAGATCCAAGAAGTTCAGGTTTCTAATAAAATAATGAGTTTTTCCACCCTCCCAGTGTTCAATTCAGCAAACTATTTTTCAGGAGAATATATTCCTAGGGTGCACATAGCCAGGAAGGACACTTAAACTGATGTTGCTGGTGAAGCAAAGTCAAAGTTGTTTCACTGACTTCAATGCACACTTCGAAGTATTTCAGGTTTATCTTATCTCAGAACTTTCCATATGTGCTATTTATAGCTCCTCAATTCTTGCTATTTTATTTTTGTTTTCAAAGCTTTTTGTCTACAATTTCTTTATCACCTGTGCATGATTCAGTGTGTATTTTATTTTTAGTATAATTTATCACAATTCCTCTATCAAATATGGTTCTTTAAATAATAAACCATTTCTAAAGATTTGAAAGTATGTTTCTGTTTTCAAAAATACCCACAAATGCAACTGAGTTGAGCTCTAATATAAGTCTGAAAATCAAAGCCTAACAATTATTGACCATGTTGCTTTTGAAGAAAAGGTAAGGCTAAACATAGGATAAATAAAAACTTCTTAAGCACTTGATATTAGGTATGGTGATAAAATCTGAAAAATGCATTTTGAATCAGTTAAGATGCTACTGTTGCACAAGGCCCTAAAAGAGATTTAAAATTTTTTTTCCCTTCAGATTTGCTTGTAAAATCTTAGTTCTGCATTTCCCCATTCCATCACATGACACGTAGCATCACCACAGTCAGCTCATGCAGTTGTTGGCAGAAGTCTCTTGAGATTTCCTTTGTGATCTCAAGATGATGGCAGACAGAATATTTTTGCAAGTTCAGCTGCCACAGGTAGAACAAATAAAATTTGCTTTAAATGATATTTGATTTGAAACAATCCACTAATAGCAAAGGATTTCTGGGTAATATCTCTTGAAGCCAGTCCATGTCTTCTAGCCCTTTGTGAAGAATTAAATCCCACTAATGAACATGAGAACAGGTGCTGAAACTCCTGAATTGTTGACTTTGCTATAGATTTGTTAAAGGCTCTAATAAAACAATTTTTCTACTGTTTTCTTGTTTGTCAAATAAGAAAAGAAATGGCAAAAATACAAGCACACATTACATGTTTCTTAAATGATAGATAGTAAATACTGTGTAATTCAAAATTAATATCACTGCAGTGATAACACAGAACAGTGATCTGCACTAAATAATGTTTTGTTCCTTCCTGAGCCAAGAAGACCTGGGTGAATATGTTATATAAATCTTGTCAAATTTGTTTAACTTGTTCTCAGGAATTACAGTGATAGAATCTCAGTTTCCTTAGGCAATCTTTCTCAAGTGCTTTACAGAACCTACCATCTAACACGAACCTCAATTACTTCAATTTAAAACCATTTATTTCTGGTTCTGTGGGTGATGAATTTGATAAACAGATTTTTTTTAAAGATTTCATCAGACTTACAAAGAAGGTACTTATATGTTGAGTTAAAATTACAAACACTTTATATCAATTATCGCTGTCACATATCCACTTATTTTGTTTTTTTCTGTTTGAACAAGCTTAGGTAAAATGATCTTTGTTAAACTTTCTATTTTGTTTCATCTGTATGATTTAGTAACACAGGTTTCAGAAGGGGTTTTTTCTGGTTAATTGTTGTGTAGCTAGAATGCAGATACATGTTCATGCAAAAGATTAGTGATCTATTTTACTTGGGAGGTGATGTGTGATAATTGACCAATCCAATAGAAAGGTGTTCATAATCACAGACCAAATTCCAAAATCCCTCTCCTTCTTTACACTTGAATGGTTAATTTAAGACATTCAGAGTTACACACATCATAAAATACTGTGGTTTTGAGGAGAGGATTTCTGAGAGGACCTCGCTCCCTGATAGCATTCAGGCTCAGGAGTTCAATATTGACTCAGTCAATATGAGTGAGCTAAATCGCTTTACAATAACGAGCAGAAAGTCCACCTGTTCCTCCTTTGTGGCAGGAATGATCATATAAAAATACTGATGTAGTGAGAACTGTAATGCTTTTTAAAAATAGAAAGTTAAAGAAATAGACATCCAGTTTAAATCCCCATGCTAAGGACTGGAACACAAGGGTTTTGTTTTGCCACTTAAGATTCCCAGTACATCTCAATGAAGACTCTCTTTGAATTTTATTGAAAGTAGGAACTGGTTTGTTTGCAGTTTAGCTCTTGAGGAGGCTCACAGTGGGGGTAAGCAAATAGGGACTGACGTAGACAGAGGTTCCTCCAGACGTGCCACTGCTCTTTTCTCAGAGATAAAACCCAAGAGATTACAGATAACAGTAAACTTCCTTAAGGTGAGGCTGATGGTCTAATGACTCTTTTTGCTTTACAAGGCCCAGGGTGTGTTTGGGAAGGGAAGCTATTAAGACAGATGAGGTTTGGTGATATATTGCATTCGGTGCTCCCATGGGACAAAGGGATCCTTTGATTCCTGCTCACTTCTATCCCCTCATTGAAGAAGACGTGCTACAAACTCTTTAGAGAACCAGATGTACTTAAAACCCTTTCCAAATTATTTTGTTGTTGCTGCTGCTGTATCTGAAAAGCTGGGTCTGTTCTGGGGCTCCCAAGCAGCAGTTTTTCCTGGCTGGGAAGGCTCAGGGGAGAGGTTTCTGGGTGGCCAGGGGCTCAGTGAATTGCTGGGAAAAGGAGTAGGTGGAAGTAAAACCATAGGGCTCTTATGTGATTGCCAAAAGCAGTTGTCCACAGATAGGAGAAGGAATGAGGAGAGAGTGACTGCTGGCTACCTGTGAAGGTTGTGCTGAGGAACAGCTTTTGCAGGAGTATCTGTTCACCAAATGCCTTGTGATGCTGGTGCAGCTACAGGAGGAAGCCCAGAGGAACTGGGCACTGCAGGAGCTGTGGTGATAGGTGCCCATCTTTGGTGGGGTAGCAGGAATACACAGGTCCAGCCTATGGGACCCTCTTGACTCTGGCTTCCTTCTCCCCATGGTACAAGGTAGATTTCCCATGGTTTCTTTCCCAGAAAGTTGTCAGTGCTGCTGGAAGTACAGGGGTGTAGGAAGGAGTGGTGCGAGGGGTGACCAAAGGAAGGAAGGGGACTCTCACTGGAGGAGGGAAATGCTTTCCTTGGTGAGAATGGGCAGGATGGTGAGGAGCAGAGACAGGGAATCAGGATGTCTGGTCTGTGTGTGGGGGTAAGGGCAGCCTGGTTAGAACACAAAGTGTTTTCTGGCTATAGGGGAGGCAAGAGCTCTTCTTGTGCTGGAATAAAGAGGAATAGTTTAATGGGTGGTTGGGCTGGTTTTCAGTGGGGAGAGATGGAGGTCTCTGTCCCCACTATTTACCACTGCTGGCAAACTTCCTTTCTCCTACCTGAATACCTGCTGAGATTGCCCTGGCTCCTATCCCATAAAACTTTACTGATATTTCCCAAAGCCACTGAGTGATGCAGATGTTTGTGAGGAGTTTCCAACAGCTCCAGTTCAAGAATTCATGTGTCTTCCATGTTCACACAGACGTAGTTTTGCTGGACAAGTGGAAAATGAAAGAAATTCTCCTGCTCCATATGAATTAGTTGTGTGTTTCAGCTTGCTCCCCTTACTGTGGGACTCCTCTTGGAACAATGTGGTCAGACAGGCCTTGGGAGGCATAGCTGGGCAGGCCATGTTGGGAGCATCCTTTTGGAACCTGGAGGTGGGAGTTCTCACTGGGCTGCCTGCTGTGAATGGGGTGGAGCAGCCCCTTCCTACTTCCTCTGTGACCCCCTTGACCACAGCTCCTTGAGCAAGTTGTCTCTAGCACATCCTGCCCAAGTGCAGAGCCCTTCTGAAAGATGGCAATACATGCAGCTATCAGTCTTTTGCCCTCTTCAGTGCCTCCACTGAGTAAAGTGTTGCTGTGATGGACACAGCCTATTTGCTGTCAGTGTTTAATTGGTCTGTGCTGGTGTTGTAGACAGAAGGATATAGAAAGGGACAGTACCTGTGTAATTTGTTTTGATCCCCTGACCTATATCTCAACAAGCATTATACTTTTGCAGATTTTTAGTGCCTGGTGAACTGAGAGTGCCTATTGTCTCAATAAAATGCATGGTGAGCCTTAGTCTGAGCATCTAAGGCAGATCTGCTCGGTGTCTGCTGACACAGCAAGGTGCAGCAGGGTTTCACTGGCACGAAATTCCAAGGCATGGCCACTCCAAGGACCTGCACTGACAGCTCTCTGAGGTGTGTCTAGAAGATGAACTTTAGTCTGGAGTGCATAATAATGCATCCAGACACTGTCTGTGCACTCCAGAACCTGCACAAGTGCATTTGATAATGCTGCATCATGCCATGAAATTATGCCCATTCTTTCACAAGGAAGAAAGATGACTGAAGAAAAGAAAAGGTGAGCAAGTGGCAGAGCAAGTATTAAATAAAAGTTTGGAGAAGAAGAGAGAAATGGAGACATAACAGGTAAACAAATGAGAGAACAGTTACAGAGAAGCTGTGAAAGTCTTGACATCACAGATGTCCTGCAGCTTAGACTACATCAAGAGGAATAGGACTTCTGTGTGATTTCTAGGGTATTGCACATACTTATCCCACAAGTGTATTGCACAGAATCTTGGATTACTGGGATGGTGTTTGTAGCCCAACTGTTGATGTCTCCTGGGCTCTCCTTGCCTTGTCAGCCCATATTTGAGGTCACTTCTGCATATGCTGTCCATGAGCAGGTGGCAGCCTTCATCCTTATGCTCCCTGCATGCGAAAAATGATTCCCTACTTGTAATTTTGAATTTATTCACAAAAAGAACAAGAAATTAAGCAAGAAACCAGACCAGACATCTCTGCAGTTCACAAAACTCTCTTCCAAAGAGCTGAACATGAGTGTTAGATTCTCTGAGCAAAGCAAGAAAACGTACATTTTAATCAGGATTATCACATGACGTCTTGTTAGTTTTCTGGACAAATGCTTTCAACTAGTGCGATATCATTTGGACAGATACTGCCTATAATAACAAAAAATATCCTTACCAAAATGATGATTACCATAAGCACATGGTGTGACTGCCCATCTCTAAGGAAAATTAACAATTGGACCAGATGGCTAAAAGATAAATAATAATTCAGGAATGCTGAGAAAGAAATGAAATACATTAATAACCATACTTGAATCTTCTCCAAGGGCAAAATGATACACTGTGAATGTGTTTGTCTAATCTTCTGTAGTAATAATAATTTTCAGTCCAGGCATTCTTTCTATTAACCATATGGTTCATCAGGTTTTCTTCCCAGCAGCAGTCCCCAGCGGAGGGACTGTGTTGCAGTTGCAGTGCTAATACAAACACCCATGTCTGAGGAGAATGAGAAAAGTGTATTTGAAATAGTTGGAGTCAGATGCAAGCATTGTCAATCATGTTCCCATCTTTAGCTCTTTGTAAGATGGATATTTTTTCTTTTAATTGTTCTGGTTACAAATGCGTATCTGACTCTAGCAAGTTCTGGCAATAGTTATTTGGGATGAAGGTACAAAGAAATTGTATTGAGTTCCTGTGAGCAGAACTATTTGCACCAAAGTATCTTTCATCTTATAGCTCTTCATGTATGATAACTGTGTGTGATAGATAAACCAGCCCCTCATTAAGAAAGAACACAGCAACTCTTTTTTTCTCCTTGGATTGTTAGAAACAGGATTAAGTAGTTATATAAGTTCAATAGTGGAAATTTTTCTTTTACACTAAAGTTTTATCCCCTTTACCTTGACTAATGATAATTTTTCTCTTATTTTAATCTGGAAGATGAGAAACTGCTGTTGTTTTGATACAAGCAGGGTTTATTTGATTATTTTTTCCCCTACATGTTTTTCAGCTTCGTGTTTTGTGCGGAGCCTGAGGAGAAGAGCTAAGAAGGTAATGGAAACAGCTTAATATTTTGTGTTCCTCATGAGCAAATCACAGTTACAATTAAATATGCAATGGCATTTGCAAAGATGTACAGTACAGATGAATGGAACCTCAGCAGACTTGTTCTGCATGGAGTATAAGTACTAAAAGCGAGTATGACGTCTTTTTCCTTCTGGTGTCCCTCCGGACTCCTTGCTAAAGTCATCCCCACCACACTGTGGACTTTATCTTGGGGTGCTTATGTGAAATTGATTATTCTACTCTCTCAGTAGAATGAGGAACCTGAAATGCAAACATGAGTAACTAAGGCCAATATTAAGCAATGTTGTGATGCCAGAGCAGTGTAAAAAGGCCTCTGTGTAAATGAAAATCAGACTTCATGTTTATGTGAATTACACATCTGCAAAATATCTATAATATAGAACATAGCAGTTGTTTAATTTTTACCTAATTAGAGAGGCTTGAAAACATCTGGCATTTGACACCAATCCATTTTTTCATTGTATCCTCTCTTGGTAAGTTGGGAATGGAATATAATATATCCCATGAGATGCACTTTAGTTTATGACAGGTGTGCATTTCCTAGCTGGTCATTCATTGTATGACAGCATTTTTTTCCCACAGATACAGCTGGAAATACATTTATTTGGCAGTGAGGAATTTGCAAAGGGGGAAAAAAGCTTTAGGAGGAAACTTACATCAGAGATGTAGATATATAATGTTTGCACAGAAATCTCAATGTGGCATTTCGTAACTTTCACAGACATTTGCTTTGTTAACCAAAATATCATAAATTTAATAAAGAATTGGTGCAAAATTTCCAACATTAGTATAAAAAGTAAAATGAAATGTGTGTTGTCAAACTATAATTACTCCTGTAGCATCTGTAACTTTTTATTTAAGCAGTGAGCAAGTCACTCCTGTTGTGCTTTCTGCTGCTAGCAGTAAGGGATGAGTGAAGTTGGCCAACTGTTGGCCAGGGGATGGTTTGGGCTCTGTGTGGGGTCTGTGGGTGGGGAACAGGGAGCTGAGCTTTCTCCTCCTTCCTCATCCTAGAGGATGTGGGAAGCCCTGGGACTGCATGAGAGATGGTGGGAAAAGCTTGACACAGCTCATTATGGAGACTCTCATTCTCTGTGACAAAAAGAGCAGCTCTAGATGTGCTTGCTGAGGAATAGACCAGTCTGTCACGTGGTCTAGACTGGAGCCAGCCACTGCCTGAGGCCAGTGCATGTGCAGCAGCTCTGAGCTGTGCTGGTAAACCCCAACCCTCCAAACAGCCATGCAGACCACCTGCTAGCAGTGGACCCAAGCTGACTTCCAAATTACGCCTGGAAATAGGCTGGGAGTGCTCCCCACAGTGTAACTCAAAACCACTCCAGCAGTGAATGATTCACGTGGCCAAATTCGAGTGCCTGGGAGCATCCCCTTGTGTCATTTACTGGTAGAGGCATACTCCAAATGTCCCTTCCAATTCATGGCTCTTGACTTGGAGTTTCTCTGGAAAAGCCTATGAGGATATATACAGAACTGTGTAAATTTCTAGTTTAGGTAAACTTCATGGCATCAAAAATCCTAATCCAGGATTTTTTTTTTAAATTGTAAGACTTCTAGTTTTGTTGTTGTTGCTTTTTTTTTTTCTCATCTTAAAGGAAGATAATATTTTTTAAATCTTCCACAAATCTTTTAGAATGGAAAATGTCGTGTACCCCCTTGCCAGATAAAAATATGTAGGACATGTGTGTTTTAACCCCATGTGAATATCTCATGAATCATATGCACTCAGACTGTTTTGCATTGCAGGCTCTCTCCTTATCCTTAACCAAAGGAAATTACTGTGTTTCAAGTTTTTCCCCTCAGATGAATGAAAGAAGGTGGCTGATTTTATGGGTTGGTTTTGGCTCAAAAAGAAATACTCCCCCCCCGCCCCCCGCCAAGCAACAACAACAAAAATAAACAAAAACAAACAAACACAAAACAAACAAACCACAACAACCAACTTTCCCCCCCAAAAAACAAATAAACAACAACAACAAAAAATCCATCATAGCTGTATAACTGGGAAGGGATTTTTTTTCCCCATATGGAATATGGAAAACCTTCACTCCTTGTGGAAAAAGCCCAATTCAATGCTGCTGGATATGGAGAAGCGAGGTTGGGTTTTAGCAATTATTTTTCTCTGAACTGTTCTTGTTTTCTCTCACTTCATTTAGAAAATAAAATTTAGTCTTCTGTTATTCTTCTGAAGTTTTTTCTTGTCCAGTCATGTTCCTCTCCCCCCTCCTGCCTGCCTCAAAAATCCAGTGCTTGATCTGATGACATTGTCAAAATGGATTAATGGATTTGTTTACTAACCAGGACTCAGAATGAGATGAAACGAGTTTGCATTTAGGAATGGATATGACAGATGCTGTTTTCTGAGAATTGATTTTTGTCATATTTTTTAAAAAATAGATTGCTAATGTGAAATGATTCATAACTAAAGAAAATTGAGGGTAAAAAAAAGTACTTATATAAGTCCTGAAAATGGCAGCCTGGCATTTGTAGAGCTGAGAGGTAAAATGTAACTGCTCTGTGAAAAGCATTTCCTCTTTTCTTTTTGGCATGTTTTCACTTATATCCAGGGTGGTCCCGAGGATTTGTGGACTCAGCGAGAACAGGAAAGATTTCTCATCATATATTCCTTTTCCTCCCATTTCCCTCTTCTTTCTTTGTTTGTTCTTTTATATGCATATATATATATATACACACATTATATGTGTATATATATATGTATTTTTCTTTTTTTTTTTTTTAATTTTTCTGCTTTGCCCTGTTGTGCTTGGGACTGAAGAGTGGCATCTCAAATGTTTGCATACAAGTAAGTCCTGTATCCTTATGGGGCAGCACGTGCACTCCTCAGCCCCTTCAGAAAACCACTGCTGGCATGAATTTCTTGGGCTTGTGCATGGAGCAGCCAATGTCTGGTTCCCGAGGGCTCCCAGCCTTGCTGGGGTTTTGCTGCTCCTTTTCCCCAAGTGCTCCCTTCTGTCTGCCCTTAGGTACAGGGGTGTTTTGCTTTGTGCTGCCCTGCAGGAAGCCCATGATAGGGATGAGGTTTGATTTCCTTCTGCACCATTCCTTGAAACTCCATTGATTTGGAGTTGGTTGTTTTGGTTACTTTGTTTGTTTGGCTTATCATTTCTCAGAATTGCAGTTACAGCTTTAGCATACTTCTGTTTTCCAGTCTGAATCTTCTCCCAGCTGCTTTTCTCAATCACTGTAATCTAATATTCCCTGGTTTTTACACTGAAAATTTCAGGCTTTGTTTCTTCCAAAATACACATATTAATGATAACCCTCCTAGACCTTAAACCCTCCTCAGTCACTTCAGAAAATTAGTGTTTTTTAGCCATTGTGGAAGGAAAAAAAAAATCTTACCACTTCCATTTAATAGTATCACAGCCAAACCAAATGATGTGAGAGAGAACATTGGCATTGGAATAGCCCTTGCTGAGGAGAAGCACATTCCAGAGGAAATTGATTTTCATGTCACCAACTTACACATATTTTGAAAATTAGGTTCTCAGCCACAGGTCGAGAGCTGATTTATTTGTCTTTATTTTTTGCTAAATTTGTTCAAATGAGTTTTTAGTGAGCTAACAATTAGCCTCTGACAGGGGCTGAGGAAAGATTCACACAAATAATGCAGAGTGCAGACCAGTGTGTACATGGAGGTCAAGCCAGCCTTGTGAAATGCACAAAAACAGTCGATGGCAGGGTCTGACCAAGCCCAGCAGAAAACTCAGGATTCACACAGCCTAAAGCTGGAAGGCAGCAGTGTGTTCTGCTCTCTGTATCTCACAGGCTGCTACACTTCATCCCCTTATCCATGCTGAACACACTGCTTCCTGTGTAAGTTAAACATGCCTTCCAAAAAGGCAGCCGGGTTTGATCTGAAATTAGGGAAGGTTTGCTTTGATAGCTTTTTGTCGATGATTGACGAAGTCCAAACAAATGATTACTTTCAATTTAACTTTATCTGGCATCAGCTTCTGACCACTGAGGATTATGCTCCTCAGTTAATGAGCCTGCTGTTTTTCTCTATGACATAACTGCATGCTGCCATGTCGTCCGTCAGTCTTCTCCTTGTTAAGCTCAGTCTTTATGTCTGCCTCTTAAAGATATTTTCTGTGCCAAAGATCCTTTCTTTCGTACCTTTCTCAGTGTTTTCAATAGTCTTTCAGAAGTGCAAACTCTGGATTGCAGCTGGCATCTTAATATGTTAGAGTGTGCCTCCTGGAAGTTATGGCAATTAAGAAAAACAGTTCTTTGACATAACATATCAAAGTTAAATACATTCAATGAATTATGCCCATGTACATTAATTTAAGATTATGAATCCAGCCAGTGCCTTCAAGCTGGTGACAGCTTGCCTCCACTCACATCAGTATGTGTATGGCTGGTACTGGTTTTCAGGTTTCTGTAACCATTTTAGCTTACTCCAGAAGGATTTTTTTTTCATGAAGCTGCTACATGCTTTAAATTAAAAATTTATGTTTACCACATACTGTGAAATGTTCTCTTCATGTTCTCATCACCAGTCATAAGATGTCTGAAATTCTGCTGGCTTTCTTTTGAAGAATATAGGAAAAAAAGAAGAAAAAGGAAATAGTCTTCTGGTCTAAATTGGGTTTTGTTTGTGTTTTCATTGATAACATGCTTTAGTGAAGGAGTGAGAGAAGAGGAGAAAAGCTTAGGAGAAGGCAGAGATAACTCCCTAGCTGGCAGGGTGGTTTCCTCTCAGGTTGGAGACTGCTGATAATAAAGGTGTGTCATTTCCATGCTGAGGACCTTCTCTTAGCTCAGATGACTTTAGCCTTGTGGAACCTCCTGGCAGCCCAGGGAAGATAACTCACCAAAGAACTCCTTGGCCATGCTTTGCTTTCCTTAGCTGCCATGCTTTTCAGAACCATTTCACTTCAGAAAGTGTCTATCCGTGGGACCTAAACTTGGCAATGGTTTTGATAACTGCTGTTTGTATTGCACATGGTCAGGGCTTTTCTCTGTCATTAGTGGTATCCTAATCGTGTCTGGAATTCTGCAAATGTTAGGAATTCGGGCAAGACATGGCCTGGATTTTTCAGGGCTGATGCCCTTTGACCCTTTTTAGGAGATGATTGAGGGGGACTGCTGGAGTTATTAGTTTTCTTTATCTTCCCCCACCCCCCTTATCCAAACAAGTCCCTACATTTTTCAGTGCAAGATGTCTGCTTGCACAGCAGAGCTAGGGCTAGTGACTCTTATAAGTAATGCATTTGTCCCAACTATTAAAGAAAATGAAGTTTTTTGTTAAAGAGATATTCTAGAGGTAGGAATAAATTGTATTGTATTTCTTATATGCGGATAGGAGAAGGATTTTATCAGCAGTTCATGCCTGTGACCCCAGTTCCAATTGGAGGTTTCTCTTGGTCAGCATATTCTATTTTGCATATGCCAAATTGCTCTTTTTTGCCACTTGCAAGTTCAATCTTTTGGTGATTCATGTATTGCAGCTTTTGTGGGAATATTTGTGAAACTTTTGCACTTGGGTTTTGACTCTTTTCCATGGCTGAGGACATAAATTAGGCAGATGTTCACAACACACATCCTGTGATGAGCTCAGTCAGTGATCCCACCTGGGAGGACACAGAGGTGGTGTCTGAGCTGTTTAGAATGATATGTGCCTGAAAACTAGGAAAGGTGTTCAGGATATTTGTGTCCTGTTGTATTAGGTCCATTACTTCCTAAATTATGCAATAACTCACATTATAAATTTAGCAATTAAGACACTGTTTCTATCACGTCTAGTTAGACATGGCCTCTCAAAATGTGCTTGATGAGGCTGAGCAAATCTCTGTGTATGACTTTATTTCTGAGTTTTCATTAATACTCAGTTTCAGTTTCACTGATCTGATTTGCTGGGTGGCTGATGTGTGAAGTGACCCTGCTCCTGCAGAGGCTGAAGAAACACAGGAGATTCTTGCTACTCCCAATATCCTTGTACTTCTGAATGAGCTTTGTGTTCTCTACCTTTCACCTTGTGCTTTTCAACATGAGAGCTAAAAGAAACCCATTTTTTTTATTAAAGTCATATGTTAGTGTCAGCTTGTAGTTTTTTCTGTGAAATGATTATTGAAACTAAAGTGATTAAATTGGTATAACCTTGTGCTGTCCTCATTTGTTATAGTAGTGATCTGAGTGGATTATCTGTAAGTGCTGAGTAATCCTTGCCTCAAACTGGGATCATATAGCTGGTAATAAACAGCATCATAAAACTGACATCACTCAGCCAATGTTTTTCTTTAGACTTAAATGATGGTTTGTATACACTTTAAAGAGAAAATCTCTTCCATTAGAAAGTCTGGGGGAAGCCACCTGGAAAGTACACTCATCTGCAAGTGCAAGCTTTAAGCCTAGGGTGGTCAAATATGTTAAAAATACAGAGAGAGAAATAGAGTAGAAAAAATAAATATGTACAATTCTTCTGTCTTGCACATTTTGTAAGCAATAGCCAGAGGGATGGCTTTGACCTTAATGTAAGGTTCACTTACAGCACAATGGATTTATCTTGCCTGATAGTTAATACTGTTAATATTTATGAAGAGTGGGTTGCTTATCCAGAACATTTGTTTTCTTTCTAAATAAATCTTAGTGCTAAAGAGGCTATCTTTCAACATGCAAAGTGATGGTGTGTTGTTCAGCACACAATACAATTTCTTTTTTTTTTCCATAGCTGAAAAGCAAATGTATTTGCACTTTGATTTCAGCTCTTGAAATCTTAGAATCAATTTTGTTATACTAAACATGACTTAAATATTTCATACGTAGTCAGTTAAATTCTGGTAGCAGGGAGTCCCGAATGACTCTACATATGCACATAAAGAATAGTGAAATATTTTGCCCAAAGTCATAAAGCAAAAAGCTATTGGCAAATCCCAGACATTTAGATTTATTATCTGGTCCCTTGCACCTAGACCCAGTTGCTCATTGACTGATGTTATAAATTATACACCTATAAGGAAAAGTTTTCAGTGAATTTCCTCTCTGAGAGCCAAGACTGCAAAAGCTGAAAGGGGCATTTTCTATTTATATGCAAACAAGTATATAAAGTGTTGAAAAAGCAAGCCATGGGTTACACCTTTGGAATTTCATGCAGTTCACTGAGATCTCAGAAAACACAGCTTTAATAGGGGGCTTACTGCTGTATAGCCTCAGGAGTGAAAACCCAAGCACTCCATAGCTAGCTCTAATAGTTTTCCCTTTTAAGATATTGACTAGTTTATTTTTAGTTACTTTGCTTTTTGTAACAGGGCTAATGTCAATGACAAATGAATGTTGTGGGAAAACCCCACTGTTTCTAGAACTTTTTAAAGATAGGCTTTATATGCAGTGAATAGAGTTCTATATAGCAAGCTGCTATGTATTGGCGAGAATTTACTTTTCGTAAACATTTTTAATATTTTTAGTACATTGAGAATAAATGTTTCTGGTTTTGCATCCAGTTTAGAATGAAAAGGGCAAAGGGACAAATGTAGTAGAAAGGAGTAATGACAGCAGAGTAGAAAGATGGAGGAAGGACAGCAGCAACTGTTGGGTAGAAAGGAACAAACCTAAATCAACTGGGAAATTGTATCTACCCATATATATACCCATATATATATGCATATCTATATAAAAATCTGTCTATCTATCTATATGTATCTATCTATATCTGTCTATCTAGCTGAGAACTGTATACTCTTTTCATAAACAAAGTATAAGAGGAGAAAGGCATCAGAGGCTAAATGAAATGAATTTGCAGGCTGTATCTGGGCAATATACCATTGTTTCCCCATTCTTTTCCTAGATCCAGACTTACCTACTAAAAGTAAACACATCTTTTATTGGAGAGACAGCAAGGTTGTCTTGTACAGTCTGCACCATCTGAGTAGACTGCCCTCTTCCCTTGTACTTGGCCTTCCTGCTGCAGTACATGTCACAGCTTTCTCCTCTGCTGGAAAACCAATGTTTGCATTGGATGGAGCTCAGGAAAGGGAACAGTCTGTATAGGCATTAATTACAGGAATCAGGTTCATAAACTTGCCTGTTAGAAAATTAAACACAGGTTTCCATTTTGCAAAGCTGCTATTTCCTCCACACCTATTTTCTTATTGCAAGAGATTTGTACCAATTTTCTGTGGATTAATAGTGGTCAATCCACATTTAACAGCAATATGATAAGTCAGACCTTTTAAAGAGGTCCTTTTTGGTTTCTACAGCTTCAGCAGAGGCTCCCAAAATTCTCTGTAATGAAGCAGAAAACAGCTATCTCATCCTGGAATTTCACTGCAAAGTTTGCTGATGCTTGAACACTGAAAGTCTGAACACAGAAAATGTTTTAGGAGAGTGGACAGGATGGAGTTACACCAAATACCATCTCAAATGGGAAGGGCAGCAGTGGGAGCCAGGGCTTGTGCTCCTGCAGAGAGCTGCATTCATAGCAGTGGGGGGGAGGCTTGGAGCACTGCAGAATGGAGAAGAGCTGATGCTGTGTTTGGCCACAGGATAAATTGTCAGCACGTCCCTGGCCAGCTCAGGCTTGTGCACAGATGGGTTCTGTGCGACTTTGTTAGGTTAACAAAGCAAAAGGAGGGCAAACACTGGGGGCTTTGGATGAGTGTGATTTAAACCCTAAAAGGAAATCTGCTGGCAACTCAGGGTTTACTTTGGACATCTTCTCTAATGGGAAGAAGCAAAGATCTTTAATTTCTCAATTCTTCTAGTGTGTGGTAGAGAGGTGGTTGTTAGCAGGCTGCACTTCAGCCAGCAATATTATCTGGTGTGCTGCAGCCTCTTTTATAGAGTGTATTGCTGTAGAAAAGTTGATGGTTGAACTGACGAAAATATGTCACTATAGTACTAAAACTAATCATGGCAGCCTTTGCTTTTGTAATGTAATCCATTTGTGACTGTAAATAAGGAAGGAGTATACTTAGATTTAAAAATATCCACAAAATTGACTTTTTCTTCCTTTCCTATGCTGTCTGAATCAAATCTAGTCACACAAGTGTAATTCATCTTCTTTTTAATCAAGAGCAAATTATAAAATGAAAGTCAAGGTATTAAGCTCTTTTCTCAAACTACTGAGATTATTAGGCTCCAATTTGATGTTTTAATTTCCTATCACAGGAGTTTTACTCTTTGCCTTAGGAGGAATGCCTTAAGAGAGTTAGGTCTGTAATTCCCCAGACTGTCATAACACATTCACAAGTCTGAATAACCCCAGACACTGTACCAGCTTCCAACTTGTGCTTTTGACAGCTATTTTTAGTCTGTCATATTTCTGCCTTTGAACACTATCCCAGTTGAGATCCAGACTGAAAATGCTGAAGCTGCTAAACAGCATTTTGCCTCATGAGAGCAGATGAACCATCCACAGTCTGTGGCTTTGTGCATCCCCAGGGATGGAGTCTGAGGTTGGTGTGGCGTTGTCAGCCTGTGCCAGAGATCCATTTCTCTCCTTTCTGTCAGGGTGGCACCGTGTCTGCCAGCACTGTCACCTCCAGCATCTTGTGCCTTGTTCACCCTCAGGAGATGTGTGAGTTGTGCCTCCCATGACAGGCATTCTCACCATCTCCCCCGAGTCACTGCCACCAGCCCCATCCAGTTTGGTGAAGTTTAAGGCTGGGACCGTTTATTTGGAATGACTGATGGTTGTAAACACCTTTCAGCACTTCTACATCTAGTAATTTTTTTTTTGTTTGCTTCCTGCATTACACCACAGAGTCTCAAGCCAGCTTTATGCCTCATCATCAAAAAGTGAAATCTAACCAAGAAGAGGGTGAGTTTCCCTTTTCACCACTCTCTCAAACCATAACCACTGTTTGGCTGTCCTTCTGTATGGGTATCTGGCAAAAAGGGTGCTGGACTTCACAGAGCTCCTGGAGGAATGCTGACCTTCCACACCCTGGGAAGGCAGAGGGTGAACTTAAAAATTTAACAGCTGGGACAACTGTTCAGTACCAAATGAACTACTGACATCTCCCTGTGCTCATACATACCCAAAGACAGAGCCAGAGGACATTATGCAGGAGAAGGAAGGGGTTCTTACCATTCCAGTGTCTGTAGGGAAGGTCATGAGTTCCCATGACTCACAGCAGTGGCAGATCTCCTTGGGAGTACAGGATGCCTTGGAATGAGGCCAGTCTCTATTCCAGGAGTATAATTTCTGATTAGGAGCAAGATGGGTCAATGCTGGACTAGGGGATCCTGCTCCATAAACCACTGCACATCCTTTAGGTACTGATCCTCTCAGGATAACCACCATGCTCAGTCACCCCACTGAACCTGCACTTGGGCAAAAATAGCAGAGATTTATGGGTCCACACCAAAATTGACTGGAAGTCCCAGGTCAGAAGTGAAGTAAAGCATCAGGACTGGGCTGATTTAGCTGGTGCTGTGTGAGTTCTACAGGTGCCTCCTTAATGGAAAAAAGAGCACAGGGCCGTGTGTGCCAGTTATAAAGGGTCACTGAGTTATGAGACATATTGGCAATCTGTCTCATCACATCTTGGGCACTTTGTTGAAATTATCAAAGACCTTCATGGTGGGGTGTAGATGTTTGTGGACATAAAGTATATTGCTGTATTTGTGAAGAGAGGCAGCCTTGCATGGCACAAGACAAATGCTGACTGTGTACTGCTGTGTGTGCTCAGCAAATAGCTGAGATTCCTTCAGGGGTTTAGGGGATGGATCCATTCCCCAGTGCTGTTTGACAATAGTCTGGTAACAAAGGGAATAAAAAAGAAAAATAAGAGGCTTAAAACTGTCATTTACAGACTAGAAGCACCACAGATTTTCCCATAAGGCTTTCACATCTTTATTCAAATTTCATATCGGCCAAACCAAATTGAACAAAAAGCAAATAAAATCTCAAAGGAAGCTTTCTTGCAGAAGTTTATGCTGAATATTCTTGTGAATGGAAAGACCTTTCCTCTCTGCTGCTGTAATTTAACATGGGAAAAATGGATATTCCTGCACATAGTCCTGCAAATAATGGAGTAGTCTGTGGCTAGGAATCTTCCAGTGGAAATTTGCAGCAAAACAAATCACTAAACCAGTGTATAAACCAGAATATTTGTTCTGGCAACAAAATTAATTTGACTAAAGCTCACTAAATCTGCTTTAGATTTCTAAGGAAATTATTTCTACATTTCTGTTAGTTTTATTCTATTATAGACATAGGTTTTTGAGCAGATGTCTTTGAGGTTTTTTATCCATTACTCAGCAAAAATAACTTAATCAATGATAAGGTTAGTGGTGTCTCTGACAAAGTAATTTTCTCTGCACTGCTATGAATGTGATCCATGAAAATTCTTTTGGTCCGTCACTATCCAAATTAGGTACTGAATAGTGCATATTGATAAACAATGCATATAGATAAGGGAGGCATTAAAAACTCTTTCAGAGGCCAGACAAAAGAGAAGAATCTTTTTCTCCTGAGTGTGTTGAAGTGAAGTTGTTAGTAACTTCAGATGTAATAGGGTTACAATGGCACAGGGCACAGAAACAAGGAATAAAAATGAAACGAAACTTCCAATAGATGCTCTAATTTTGAAATTTGCAAGCATCCTCTCATTTGACATGCACAAAAAGGAGCCAGTTTTAAATGATGATGGTATTATT
Organism: Cisticola juncidis; assembly: GCA_013400215.1. Classification (NCBI taxonomy): domain Eukaryota; kingdom Metazoa; phylum Chordata; class Aves; order Passeriformes; family Cisticolidae; genus Cisticola; species Cisticola juncidis. The sequence goes on along the minus strand of VXBR01009749.1, from coordinate 923,549 downwards.
TGCTGTGCAGTGCTATAATACTTTCCACTCATCTCTTTGATGGTTTCACTTTTTTATCCTCCATCTGTCTCCAAGACTGAAGAGGAAATGTAGCAACATTTTAAATATTTCAGCATAATGAACTGATATTATGATTTGAAAGTTGAAACTCATGTGGTTTGGAATTCAGAAAACCCGGGGATCCATAACTGTGGTTTGTGAAGTCTTTTTATATGCTACACTGGGTTATTATTGAAGCTTCTATTTTGTTTTAATATTATATTTCACTGATTAAGGGATTCCTTCACTTGATACTTTAGAGAAGGGATAAAATTAAATTAGCTTATCCACCAAATTGAGAGATGTACCTATCATGATGCTAGTGCTCCAGGATTTTCTAGCTTACTTTTTCATTGACTATGAAGTGGATATTGAAGAATTTTGCAAATGTTGATAGCCAAGTCTTTGCCTGAGTGAGGTTTCTTCCTGCAGAGCCCCATTCTGAGAGGCTGGGTTTTGTGACAAGCTGATACTGGGGAAACTCACTTTTGATGGGCACTTCAGATATTACAAACCAAATTAATTTTCTTCAATTAGTTTCCTACTAATATTTCAAAGCTGTGTCTAACTTTACTGCTGGAGCATACCATGCATGCCCTGTGGTTCTGGTCCATGCATCACTTGCACCTTGTCTGATCCCTATATTTGAGTTTTCTTTCTGTGGAAAGTGGGGAATGATATTGTGTATTTGGGTTCTGTCCTTGTAAGAAATAGTCTGGGGCAGGGAGACAATTGTAAAGCAGGGGAACATTCTTAAGTTCCCTGATCAGATATAACCTGAGACCTCACCTATGAGAGCAAGTATTTCTCACATACAAATACAGCTCTTTAACGTGAGGTCATCAATGAGCAGCAGTAGATTTTACTGTCTGAAATTTCTTTCTTGTGCACTGTTAGAGATCCTGAGATAGTAGTTCCTTTAAATTACCCCAAATTGCCTACTTTTTTTCATATTTAAGTGACTAAAGTGATCATAGTTGTTATATGTCATGTTACCTGTCTGAGAAATAAAATTAAACTAAAGCTGCTTTTCTAGCATCTAAATCACATGACATGTCTAACTCATGTCTGCTTTCTGGTAAAACATTGGTATTTTCTTTAAAAATTATGATATAAATAGGCTGAACGAAAACAGTAGGTTAAATGTTCTTATAAAGTTTTCCAAGAGCCAGAATCCCCCACCTGTGAGGAAGAGTCCTTAATGTTACTGCAGGCTTTGCAATAAGAGTGTAGTTGTTCACTGCGCTTACAGCTCTACTCCTGTCCTCTCTTGCTGGGAATCCAAAGGCCACCTGAACATTTTGAGCCTCTTAGGCCAGGGTGGAAAATTTGTGCCAATTTTTGTAGTTCAGAATAGATTATGGTTTTACAAGACAGTATGTTTTACAAAGAAATGTCATGCCAAAGATCACATGTGGCCCTTGACCTCTCCACTCAAGTCAGTAAGATCCCATTAAAGCTGAATTATTTGGAACAGACTCTAGCATGAATCTAGAATGAGAATTGAATTGCCTTTCCTTTGCTGTGAGATGCATAAATTCTGACATGCTTACAGCAGGATTGTATATTATATAAAACCCCATTATTTTGATACTGTCATGGAAAGTTTGGTTTTGGTTTTTTTTTTTTTTTTTTACTGTTGTGCATAGCTTTTTGCTGTTGGATTTGTCACTGAATGAAATTGTGGATGATTCTGTGATTTAAAACTAGTGGAAGTTCTCTGTGACATCTGTGAATTTATCCCTTTGAAATAATTTTGCCAAATTTACTGTTCAGTTGGAACTAAAAAGTGAGAATTGTGTGTAATGTTGCTTAAGTTTACATGGTAACAAAGATGAAAAGACCACCAGGGGAGCACAATTCTGCTAAGTCCCCAGTAGCTAAAGAGGACAGCAGACAGTTCATCCGATTCTGCAAGCCCGAAGTGATAAATCACTTCATCCCAGCCTTTCAACCATACATCCTATTGACTAGTATAAGCTGTAAATTTGCACCCTGAAGTCTTCATTTTACAGCATCCCTATGACCCATCAGACCACCACAGTCTACCACAAGTTTTCTTACTTCTCTCTAGCTGCCTGTCAGCCAACACATGCTGACTTGCATGGAGAGTCTCAGTTCCTGCTGGATTAGCTTACATTTCAGGTGCTTCAATTAAACCAATAATTCAGATGCCTCTTGTTCTCACTTGCCAAGCAGAGTTTGAGATGAATCTTGATGGACAATTGAAACATAATCTGTGAAAAATCCCCATCCCGTACCTGCCTTGTCTATCTTAAACCTAAATGTGGTGCATGTTTTCTCTTGCTGTTTTCCCCTGAGAAACTCAATTAAGTCTTTTATACCCAATCCAGCATAAAATGCAGAATCTTAAAATACTCTGTGGCACCTGATGGCTCCCGGGTGTTTCAGAAGAATCTCTTGCTGCTGCTGCCAGGTGGGTGGAGCACTGCACAAAAATTGCATTTGTAGCCAACTTGTGACCATGAGGCTGACAGAGTGGGCAATGCCTCTTTCAGGCAGTGGTTAGTTGGACATTACACCTGGAAAATGAGCAGCCTGTGCTTTGGAGTCCTGCCTCTGCCCATACAGTATCCAATCCATAGATCCTCTCTTGGGGATAACCTGGGAATAAATGGGAAGTCATGTGGGCAGGCAGAGAAAGCAGCACTGCCTCTGCTGCTGAGTAGCCATGGTGCCTCTTTTGGGATTTGCAGAGTAAGTCCTTGCTTAGAACTGTTGTCTTGGAGGCAGAAGAGGGAGAAGAGGCTGTTATGACAGATTAATTGTGCAGCTCTCCTACCTTTGATATCTGGCCTCTATTATTCTAAAAGATCTTGGCCTCTGTGTCTGGCATTGGATAGACTGTAAGGATAAAGTTTATGTCCTCAACAAGGATGGGACAGAAATATTTTATGGTCATCAATTTCGTTGGGTATATATGGGTGGCTTGTTACAGAAAATGGTTCATTTTTGTCTTAGCCTCTGGTATCCTTTTGTCCCAGGGATCCTTTAAGGCTAGGGCAGCCCAAGTCCCATCTTTGGACTTTTAATGACTTACTAGAGCTGAATTCCTGAGAGGTTAGGACTGCACAGCAATAAATCTGGAGACACAAAAGTAGTTTACTGATTTTACTTTCTATTGAAGCCACTCTGTAGCATCCTGAGAGATGCTGTTTACGACTGACCCAGCCTGTGAAGATTCACTTCCTTGAAAATTCTCTTTCCAGAAGCCCAGGGTATATGAGCAGGCCCAAGTGGACTAATACTGTGCTTTTCAGTGATGAAAGTGTGCAACATGATTGTCTGGGAAAAAATGTCCAAACTAGTCTTAACAAAGTTTCAGCAGGACTACCTTAAAAAAAGTGTCAATCATGTTTTAAATGTAAATAGTAAATAAGTAATGTAAATGTAAATAAGTTCATTTGAAAATAAATACAATTCGGTTCTTTTAATTCTGTTCTCAGTGATGGTTAGGTACACAGGATTAATTTGTTTGACTAATTTTCCACTTACAATTGTATAATCTAATCCAGGTAAAGACACACAACTGTTCAAAGCTTTTAACATTTGCTTCCAATGTTAACTCTCCAGCCATGGTTAGAAAAATAATTCTTCCAGAAATCTAATCTGCATTGCTTCCTTTTGTAGTGTTTTTGGCTTCTTTCAGCTGTCTTTCAAACCTGCAGTAATAGCATTCCTCTTTTATTCATATTTGCTTGCCCAAATCCCAGCTAAAGAATGCAAGCAAGGAAGAAAACTGTCTGGTAAATCAGCAGAGATTTGAACTGAATGGACCAAAAATACCATTCTGCTACAGACTTTCACAGTGCTTTAATTTAGCTCTTGTTAATTAAGACCATCAAACTCCTGTGGTGGTGCTTGTGTCAAAAATATGTTCTCTTTCAGTAAATATAATTAGGAATAACCTTTAGGAATAAGAAAAAAAGTAAATTATGCCTTCCTAGTGGTATGGTTGATTTGTTTAACGTAGGAAGGTAGTTCTAGTGTTTTGCCTCATCACTCTGTAAATGAAGTATTTTTCAGTAAAAACCTTCTTTATAGCAGTTACACTAATAAGCTCTCACACATTATTTCCAAACAAGTTTAAACAGGATAGAACAGTGCATTTAATGCATCACAGCTGTTATATATACTCTTTAGTTTTGATTTACTTCTGTCAGAGTAAAAATAGATTTTTATAAATGGATGTTTCATGCATTTCACTCTAATGTATGACATACAGTGAGACTCATGTTTCCCTTAAATAATGCTTTAGCCACTGTGAATCCCTACCACAGCTGCTGAGCAGTGAGTCCAGAGCAGTTCATTTAACAACAAAAGTTCCATAAAAGCTTCAGATTCAAACAGAATCCTTGTTCAGGGGCTCCTAAAAAACACTTCTAGATTTTCATCAAAAAATACAGCATTTTGGTGTTCTAATTTTTTTTGTTTATATGCAAATAATAAATGTCAACCCAAATAAGCTTTGGGAAGAGGGTATTTTAAAATTATGTTACTCTGTGTATCTGGTCTTAGGAGAGAAAATTAAAGTACAAGAGACAAGCTTCAAGGTTTGCTAATTTACTCTGAAATAAATAAATCCAAGGGACTTAAGAAAATGTGACATAATTTTTTTTCAAGAAAAGGTGAATGGAAAAACACCTGAAGATTAATATGTATTACATAGTTTCCTTTTGTTAGAGATTCTGGTTTGTCTTCCTCTAGAATTGTTTTGTTGCCACAGGGTACTAAATTAAAAAAAAAAAAACCCTCGGACATTTCTTTGGAAAACTCTTTATTTAAATTCTTTCTCTGTTTTTTTTTTTTTAATTTTAATGTAAAGAGAGAAGATGAAGAAGAAGAACAATAAAGTCCTTTAGTAAAGCTCTGAACTAGGTCCAAATCTAAAGATTAGGTGTAGCAGGTTAAGACTTCTATGCCTTACAGAAATTTTGATTAAGTAAGGTAAAAATATTTTATGTGCAACGTAATGGTTTTATGGTTATTGTTTGTTTTATTTTTTTTTTCTCTTTCTTATTAAGGTCTTGCAAAATTAGAAAAACCCAATTTGGGCTAATTTTTTTTCTTAAAAATGCTAATAGCTGAAAGTCAGCAAAATATCTGGAAAACCTGTATTACACTCAATGTCAGAAGGTATCTTTTGCCATCTTTGAAATTATTTTTTCTTACAGATTATAAGGATGAAAATTTTATATGTCTGTGTAAAAAGATATTTGAAAACACTGATGTGTATAACAAAGGTCTGATTTTCTTATGTTGGTTGCATATTGAGGATTTACTTTTTCCTGTGTTTTGTTCTTCCAGTACCAGTGGGAATTTTTTGAAGGTTGGAATATTATTCAACATAAACTGACATTTGAGAATTCATGAAAAATAATTTTAAAACCTCAAACCAGAAATAAAGGCTTAACTTTCTAGGAAAAAAAGGGTTGTCACACATCTGCCCTAACCAGGATCATAAGTTTGGGGATAATTTAGCTGAAGTTATCTTTTATAAGTACACTTTCTCCATTTCTTTATTCTAAAGCACAGAAGGTCCTGTCAATTCAGGCATTGCATTTTAACATATCCATTTAGAGAGAAATTTCATTTTTCTTTCCTGATGTCTTCTTCTACTACTAAGGAGAAGTGTCTGTACAACAATAGAAAAGAAATGTAAGCTGTAATTTTAAATTTTAAAGAGACTGCACTTGAAGAGAATGGGACTACCCATTAATATAAAGTTAAACATGCATCTAATATTTTGCAGTAATAACTTTAAAGGAAAATATTTCTTTGGAAGGCATGCTAGGAGCTAATATCATAACAAATTGCTTTTCATTTCTTCTGAAACCCTGAGCTGTATATAATACATATATATAATGTGCTTCATCAGGAAGGAGAATGTATGCCCAAGTGTGCACTCCAGAAGAGAAGAAAGGTCACATAAAATGCAGGATTTCACAATGTCTAAAACATGGAGCTTGTTGCCTGCTCTTTTTGTTTGTTCCAGAAGCTGAAGTATCTTATTTTCTGTTCTAGGAAATGTGCCAATCTAACACTTCAAGTGACTAAGTGTTTCTCATATGTCCCAAGGCTAAGCTCTGGAGAGGAAGGTTATGAAAGAGGTAATGGAGTAATATCTTAAATTGAAAGAGCAGGATTTTGTGCAAGATTTTAAAAAGTTTATAGTGCTTACTGCTATTATGATGAGTATCTCAGTCGTATCTAAAATAATATCCCAGATGAAAGTACCATTGTCAAAGGCTGTGCAAATTTATAGGGTGAGGGAGTTTGAGAAGAGTTGAGACAAGATGAAACAGTCATGTGGATACAATTATTCCAGCAAGAAGATGAGGAATACAGCAGAGATGAAATACTTGAGATACAAACTTTTTAGATTAAAAATGTACTTCAAAAATTATTTTCTGAGAATATGTACTTGTATTCAAACACGATGTTCTAGACAGTTGCTTTTAAAGTTTTGATATTTCCAAATAATTACACTAAATGTATATATATTTGTCTTTTCCACCAGTAGCTGTGTTTTGATAAATCGAACTTTGACAAATATTTTGAAAACTTTGGAAAGATAACGGAGAAAAAAAATCTTTTTTGAAAAAAGAAAACAAGTTTATATTTAATGATAATAACTTTTCACCAGTCACTAGATGTTTGACTTAATTCAGGCCTTGGATTTAAACAGCCCACATGCCTGAAAGTCAGACCTAGATCTGACAGATGTATGTGGAGCTCTGAGACTTCTCCCTGAAACAGACAGGAAAATGCACAAAAACAGAAAGAAGAGCACTAATCCAGTGCAATGCACTGTAAATCTATCAGTCATACACTTTCTTATGCTATCATACGTATGAAGTAAGTCCATAGAATTAAATTAATTTCTTAAAAACTCCTAATGCAGAAAAAGAATTTTATTTTGGTTTTGGTTTTCTATCATTTTTTCCTGTTTTAAATCCTAAAATGTTTGACCTGGGACCTAATTTCTATGCTGTTCACATGCAACAAAAAGTCCTTCCAGAATAACCATCCTTCTCTGGCATTTCATGTGACAGGAGGGAAAGAAAAGACCCTCTATACAATGCTGAGCTTAAAAATAAACTTTTCGGGTTTGCAAATAAGTGAGAGCACAATGGAATCCTGTGTTACAATCTCGTGTGTGTATTCATCATGGATGCCTAATTATGAAACACAGAACTAAAGCTGAACTGTGTACCCCTGGTTACAGGACCCAGGGGATGACTGGATTCACTGGTTGTAACTTGTTCCTCAGGGGCCAATAAAAAGCACACCAGGTAAAGTTAAATAAAAAAATATATAACTCCTGTATATTACAGATTTTACTCATTGCTGAAAACTGGCATCAAGAGAACCTTGGTAAACTGTACTTTTTATTAACTGCTTTATATGAAACCTTTAGCACTACCTGTAAATCCCCATTTGTGTCACTATTTATTGTCAGAAATACAACTGGAGGAAATTTTTAGATACATACTTCTGCTACCCTTGTGAAAGAAGATGTAGGATCTTTGCTAGGAAATGGTCTCTGCACTCTTGCAGCCTCCACAAGAAAATATTCCTTTCTCTGCTGATGTTCATGTAGAGCACTCCATGAAGGAATTTTGGATTCTGTTTATGTCAGTAATTTAATCTTAGAGTCATAAGAGTGTGTTTATTTTAGCTCTGCTGGTGATGAATTCTTTCTGCTTTCAGATAAATCATAGTTAAGAGAGCTGTTGAATAATTCATCAATATAATTTTGAATACTTTAAGTGTATCAGATCTCAGAAAATATAACCAGAAAATGAACAGGAAAAGCATAAAGCACCCATAATGTATGGCAAATGTTTGTGCATGAAAAATATGGGCTTTGTCTGTTTTTTCATTTTTATCTAGAGTTACACTGGTGTTGCTGCCTGAGCTTAACAGGAGCAGCTCCCAGTCTGCAATGACTCAAATGGTAAAAGAAACAGGAATATGATCTGATATGCCTGGGTGAAACGGAAAACACAGGAGCAGATATACCCATTGCAGTTATGTGTTGGCTCATGTTTAAACATAAATGTCTGTATCAACAAGCCAACAGCCATTAATAAACAGCTGCTAACCCTGCTGGAGATTTTATCATATGCATGAGTACTTTTTGCTAATGAGAATATGCTTCGTTTATCAAAGTAACATTGGTTTCATGGAGATGTAATTCAAAGTTTCTTGTGCTGTACTGGGAATACCAAAGCAAGTAAAGACTGAATTAATTGGTATTACTGTACTGGAATAGATTTAGAAAAAATAATTTGTGAAGAAATCTGCACTGTAGTAAGCCTGGAAATGTCTTTAGCTGAGAAATATTGTTTGTGGAGGGTTTGCTCACAAACTTGTGGGAAAATCCAACAAATATTCAAGGCAAAGAAAGGTCAGAAACACTGAATATCTGGAAATCCCTATAATTTACACTTTTAGTCAATAAAAATAGTCTGAATCACGCATTTAAATGCACTCTGTAGGTAACTCCATAGGTAACACTCTGTAGGAAAAAACAAGCATTCCCAAAGGTCCCTACATCCTATCTTGGACACAGAAGTTTGATGCAAGTGATATAAACTACTGTCTGAAGTTCTCCTGTCTCTCTGATGCACAGCAGAGCTGCTTCCATGAGGGTCTCACATCCCTTCAGCACACACATACATTTGTTATTGGTGAACAGAAAGTAACTTAGTATGCTACAAAGCACACGAGGGACAAGTAACAAAGAATTTGAAAGCAATGAGTAAATTAATAAGCAGATATCGAAATGATGTTAATATTAAATTAACTTCTAGCAGTCCCAATTTGCAAATATTAAGCTGTGTTGGTTGTTGCACATTAGACACTCATTAGAGGCTTTTTTATTTTTCCAGTAGAACTAAGCAGCTCTACATGAATGTTATTTCCCTTTAAGGCCTTATAAATCTGATGCTCTGAGACATCTGGACACTCACGAAAATTCCTGAGCCTATAAACTTACAGAAACTGTTTTGTGAGGGGCAAGAAGAAAACCTATCCCCAGAAACTGTCGTGAATCTGAAAATCACAAACTATGCAATTAATTTTTAAAAGATTATTTTTTTGTTTCTTTTTATTTAACTGTTACTTCAGTTTGCTGGCAGAAATCTATGTTTAAAATTCAGAAAATAAACATAGATATAGAAACTATTAACCAGCCTTTGTTTTTTATGGCAAAATTGGAAATATGTGAATATGTGAAGACTTGAAATAATCTTATGGGAGTCAGTAGCTGTAATTCCCTAATCTTTATTTCAGCCTGCAGCTGGCATTTTGCTATGTTTGTTTTATTCATTCTTGACTTCTTGAAGTCTCTCAGCTCTAAAGCTTTTGAAAAGAAGCATTAAGTTTGGAGAGGGTCTTTATTAAGGAAAGTTTCATCAAGGGCTTATGGAACCTTGTGGAATCATGAGGTAATGAGAGCTGATCTTTGCAAAAGTCAGGCAAGCTTGGGCTAGAAGTACAGGACAATTATTTTCTCTATCAAATCACAATGACTGCTGAGGATACCCATTAAACTGCACGTAATTGGCAATCCTTAAATATTTTTATCATATGTAAAGAAACAATAGGGGATTTATATGAGGTATAAATATGGAGGACGAAACCCTCTGCTAAAAGTTGGTCATACAGTGAGCAGTGGAAAAAAAAGAGAGGAATGTGGCTCATGAGCAGACTGAACAGAACAGTTGTTTGACAAACATGATGGGAACATAACCATGTTATTTATTTGCTACGTTTATCCAAGAATTTTAATATTGAGGTAGTGATCCCAAAACTATGATCCTGAGACAATTCACCATTTGCAAGGCTGTTAGAAATAGCCTCTACATAGAATCATATCAAGTGATTTGATATGACATTTACAACATCTTTCTGGCAAATCAGGGGTGTAAAAGTGCTGGGTAATTAGTCATAAATTCTTCAGGCCAAGGATTTACAAAAGAAGAGATGCTCCTGACTGTGTGGAGGTCCAGTGGCCTGGCCCGGCTGGAGAGCCAGCCACAGCCGGGATCAACCCAAGGCCATGGGAAGCAACACTCTAGATTAGAGGACACTGTTTATAGTTATGGGGAGTTAAAGTTAGTTGGAAAGGGATCATGGAAGTTATTATGTTAATACAGGTTACCTTGCTAGTTCTGATTGGTTAGGTTGTTTCTAGAATGTTCCATGGTTAGTGTATATAAGTTGGGCTCGCCCCTCATGCCAGGTCTTAGTGCTGGGCTGTATTTGGGAGAAATCCTTTCAGTGTGGCAGAAGAATTAGGGACCCTCAGATTTCCCACCCAAGACCCGTCCCCCGCTTTTCTCCCACTCTGAAGAATCTCAGTTCTCCTCTGCCGATCCTCGCGGGCATGGACAGAGCACGGAGCAACGCGACAGGACTGGAATGACACCATGCCCTGGCACACAGGAGCCACTGCCAGCCCCAGGAGGTCACCGTGGCTGGGTGCACCCAGGGGGGAGCAGCCAGAGAGAGGAAAAGGCTCTGCTGGGATGAGGGGCAGCACGAGAGGACAGTGCACAGCGCTGCCCTTACGTGTTGTGTGTCTGCTCCATCAGTGCCTGGTATTTCCCCCCTGAGCTTCTGCCCATCCCAGGCACACTGCTTACATCTCTCCACTTTAAGACCAACACTATCTGGTATGTCAGTTCCAAAGAAGCCTTAATTTTTTTTTTTTTCCTTTTTGTGAGCTATGTATAGCTACTCACTGAACATCATAGTCCTGAATAAAAAAAAAGATGAGAAATGCCAGATAATTTCTATTAAGTCTTACTGTTTGGTTCCCTGTTAGTTTACATCTAAATTCTCTCTGAAGCATCTCATGCTATCCTTCTGTGAATTTAGACCAAGCATGCAATGTTGAAAAAGACTTCTTTTTACTGCAAAACAGACTTCAAGTAAGACATGGAAAATGTTGTACCTTATTTGTTCAAATAACGCTATAAGCATAAATATATGGACTTCTATGCACTCTAGCACATACCTAAAAATGAATTGAATTGAGTTGAGTTAACCAATATGAAATGCCAAACATTTGTAAAACTCATATCAATATTATGGAAAAATAGTAATCTAGTGGTACTCATTATGTTTTATGTATGACCTTAAAACATTGTTAAAATAACTGCTTTCCTAAGAGCATTGATATCTAAATGTGGATTGCTTTGGGATAGTAATTTAATTTTACTGCTACCTGACTGAATTTCTACCATTGGTTTCATTGATAGAAAAGGAAGTCAACACAGGGTGGAACATGGGAAATCTTGATTATCAGGACACATTTTTTTATCCTGGCAGCAGGTAAACACTTCTAACAGACTGCCTGGATAGTCCATGAAAACCCCAGTTCCAGAGATACTCACTGACTGAAAAAAGCCCTGAGTAAGCTGGTAAGGGATGTGTGTCCTTTGTGCAAGGGTGTTCAAACACTGGGCCTGACATATGGGCCTGAAAACCCCAAATAATATCTGCTAGGAGAAACTCATCATAGGACAAATGGTCTGAGACAAGGCTGCTCACAGCTGCCCTGTCCATAGAGGTAATACCTTTTTAATAACAAAATTCAACCAGGGAAATAAGTTCTATTTACCCTTAAATGAGCTTTTCTAGTGAAAGCAGACTGTAAAAGGAATAAATCTGGTTCCATGATTTTTGGAAAATAGGATGATTTGGTGAGATATCTTAAAAATGATGGATATAAATGATCAATTTGTGTATAATTAATTTTCCTACACATTATGGGGCCTCTTAATGTGTTCACAGCCTTATGTAGTTGACAGATACGATACAGGATATATGGGAGTGTGGCAGATCCTTGTAATTTGGGACAGCAGTTGGAAGAGGGGATACCCTAGTGTATTTCCCTATCACAGATGGCACTCGACACTTTGGGAGTAACTGAGCCAAGTTCTTGGCAATCTTCATTCAGACCATGCCCAGACCACTGCCAGGGAGTGCAGGTGAGGAAACTGCACTTTGCTGGAGGTGGCTCACTAATAAAACACAAAACAATAAATTCAAATCATGGTGGGAGTTCAGGGAAAATTGTAACCTGCCTTCCTAGAAAACTGGCTTTGAAGTGAGAATTGTTGCCAGGTACATCTTGAAAAGAAAAAAGCAACCACCCTTGGCACACCACACAGTGAGTCTGTGTTGGAGATGGAGACTGCTCCTTCTGGTTTGTGTGGCACCTGTCACTGCTCTTGGTGAGACATCCTGGTGTGAAGACTCTAGGAGAGAAGGCAGATGATGGCAGTCCCTGGTCTGGGCTTCCAAGATACCAGTCTCCGAGGAAGAAGCCTGAAAATTCTGTGTTAACTTGGATTCAGCTTCCAGCTTCCAGCCCTGCCTAAATAGTCTTGAAATCCTGGTTGGAGATACATGAGGATTTTTCCTAGAAAATAAAGATTCTACATGTTTTTTGGGTTCTGATTTTTTCCTCTTTTGATAATACTTGTGAAAATTCGAGTTCGGCTTCATTTGTTTAAAGTTCTGATTGATGTAATGATATTTGTCTTGTGAAGAAATAGCCATCTGCTTGTCCTAAAAGCAACATCTGTAATTTATGTCCTTACAAGAAAGTGTTAGGGATAATATTCACAAGTTTTAAAATTGAATAAAAAGTTAGTAACTTCTGCTTATAGCAAGTGACTATTAAAATTCAGCTAGAGGTCATCTGTTAGTTCACAGGCCCCTGTAAATTCGTGTTTAGTCACAGGACCAGAAATATACCTGTGCAGATGGCAGTGAGGTCTGTCTGCCTGCTCAGTCATTTTTATGAAGTTTAGCCTTATGACAGGTTTAATTTCTCTTTTTGATCTCTAACTGATCCACTTGCATCTCTTACAGCCTTCTTTTCCATTTCTCCACCCTGTGTTATTTTGCCATACCTGTGGTAGTTGGATGTGGATAATAGCCTTTCATAGCACCACTGAAAAATCATAAGTGTGAACATCCTATTAAAAATAGAATTATACCTCTGCTTTGCACTGACAAAGGCAAGAAAACCTGAAGTAAGGGCTGCTTTTTTTCATGCTAGTGTAGAGGGGCTGGTGTGGCGTGCCAGAATCAGAGAGCTCCTGTGTGTGTATGCCTTTAACCTCAGACATTCACAGGATGATGCTTTCAGGTTGGAGGAGTGTCCTTTAGAGATGGCAATACAGCATCAGTGTTACATTGAAAGAGACAGCCAAAGAAAAATGAAATTCATTGAAACACAGGGATTTTTTAATCCAAACTACATATATACCCAAACTGTTTTCAAGTGAATGGCTGAGTTGGCACTCAGCTCAAATCACTCAGATCTTGTGCTTTTCTAGCAATAATCCTTATGTAATTACACATTTGACATGTGAGAACTGCCAGTGTGGTTTGACACTGCTCAACAATATGTAATCTCTCATGCTACAATCTGTAATTTTCATAGCTGTGTGAGAGACTATGCGCTGTCAGCTCTCGGCAGTCTGGGTTCATTGGAACTGACAGGCTGCATATTTGTTAGCTTGTTTTTGCTTACTCAACATGGAACTGTATATTGAGTTCAGACTCTAATTAAGTGAAATTGAGAGGTAATGTCTAGAGCTAGAATACTGTTAAATCCACGCTTGCTGTTGTAAATCTTCAGAATGGATGAACTGAGATTACTGTTGCCTATGGAAGACAGCCTACTGGTCTCTGGTTTTCCATCAAAGCAGATTATGGCTTCCAATTTTAGATAGCTGTTCTTCAGCTGATTTCCTTATAAGTAATGAAGAAACATAGCAAGCATTATAAAATAAAGGGAGCTTTGAACTGGAGATAATTTCTGAATGTCTGACTTTTAGTCTTAATCAGAAAATTATGTATGGGAGTTTTCACACTCAAAATCCACTTTGGTTGATTTGCACGTAATATTATGAATGACAGTGGGAGAACAAGCATTTGAGATATGACTTCAGTTTTCCTTAATCTTTTCCTCAAATATGGAAAGGTAAATATCTGATTGAAATAACAGCACAGGCTCTAGAATCAGAGAAGGGAAAAATATTTACATAATAAATGTAAAGTGATGGGACCATTATAAAAAGTATTTTCAGAGGTTTGCAGACAGCTCTTGTACTTAGAAGACAAAAGAAGTCATACCTTAAAACCAAGCAGATGCACTAAACATACAATGAGAGATTTGATAGAAGGTAATAGTTAGCATATCTTATTACTTCTTCTTAGGATGAGTCATTATAGCTCCCCTATTTCTGTCCAAACTGAATTCTGCTTTAACCTTTTTTGCAGGCAAGTTCTTCTGTAAGCAGAAGTGACACTTTTTAGGTGCCAACCATCACAATAATTCAACAAATACCCTGAAGGCATGCCTTTTAGGCTGTACACTCCAATACAGGACAGTTTGTTTCACTACTAGTGGCTTCTAAAAACTTGTGCAAAATGTCCTCTTCTGCCAGCTTTTTGTTTCTACCCCCCTGAATGTCTGTGAAACACTCTTTATGTATTCCTTTTATATACATTATTTTTTTCTGTATCTTGAGTTCTGCATAGGCAGTTCAGCTGCTTCTTTCATGAGGATGACAAGTAATAGTGGGTAATCTGTGTCTAGGTAGCAAGAGGGTAGAAGATCTTGTTTGACATGTGCATGTAATTTTTGTATGAATTAAGACCTTCTTTATTAATTAATACAGGTCAAAAACTTGTTTACACATAAAAAACTAAGCCTCCCTCGGGACATTAATATGTTGTTGTGTGTAAAAGACTGGTTGGAAAAACATCAAATGAAATAATTTTCAATGGTTTCCTGGAAATAAGAGGATTTAAATTAATAATAAAACTAAATTAAGAGAATTACATTGGAGCTCCAAGTCCTACAGAAGTTCAACTGTTGTCTATTTTCTTCACTTTACTTTGTTTCTTCTATTTAACTTTGTACTACACACTTTGCCATTAATTATTTCTCTGCTCATATCCCATTGTTTTCAGAGGAGTGAAAGAAAAGGGAAGTTAGTAGTTCAGTTTCATACAGCATAAAGCTATTCCTTTAGGAATACATTTCAGGATGGGTTATGAGCTCTTGAACTTTTTTCCTATGCATTGTTTGCATTGTTTCTGCTTTACAATTTTATGTTCTCTGAGTGCTTTATAATATATATGAACACTGCAATCTTACTGTAATAGTATATTACAAAATTTTCCACCAATTAGTTGTATGAATGAACTATTGCACTTTCAGTTCAAGTTTATTAAAATTAAGGCTTTTTTTGGATCATTCATGGATGCAGTCACTCTGGTATAAAATCCCTCATGAACAAATATTCACAGGCGAAATTTCTAACTTTTCCTTATATTGAAGCAAGGTTAATGTAGAAATTAATACTGTAGCACAGACAAGACCAGTTGGGTTGTGTTATTTTTTTATCAGATACTTTAACTTCCTCTCAAGCCCCTCAGCCTGAATAAATGACACTTTGGGACTGGCATTAAATTATAGTACTAAATTACCTTTTTGTCATGTCCCCACTGCAGCATCATCATTCTTCTTGCTGTCCTGGCATATCTCAAGGTTTAAAAAAAACAGTTCAATAAACATAATTGGAGGGATGGGGTATGACTGAGTGCCATCTATACTATATGCACCCACAGGCACACATCATTTCCTGGCTCTTGGAGCAGTGGTGAAAATGTAATGCTTGAACAGAGTGCCGCTATGGCTGGCTGGTTCTTTGCCAAAGACACTTATATTTGCATGGATTTCGAGCATGCTGCCACTTTAGGGTTGGAAATGAAACCCTGAAAATCAATAATTTGGCTTCAGTATTAGGCTGTGTACAGTAATTTCATTGTGGTTTTATTAGATCAGTAAAATACCCTCTGTGGGACAGTATCACAAGGAACTAATTCATGTACGAAGCTCGAAGCCTACTACATGCCCAAGAGTTTAGAGAATGGGATTTGAAAGAGGTGAAGGAGTTATATAGAGGCTTTAGTGTTTAAAAGAGTTTTGTAATGAGGAAAGAGTAACAAGAAACTAAAGTCTAATAAAGCGGATATTGTGAGATTTGAAGTTTCACATTACCTTCATTTGCTTTGTAAATTGCTAAGGAAACAAGCTCCTGGGATGCTTTGCCTAATGTGCCCTCATCAGCATGTCTCTCTCCTCCCATCCATGCTGTACACACAGAACTGAACAATTAATGATGTTGAAAATTCTTAAGCTTATTTCAATTAAATTCGAACCAAGATTTGATTAAAACATCAGCAAGTGTTTGTTCTAAATGTTGGCATATGCCTGCCACCTTTACATGCTGAGTAAAGTCTGCCTGCAATTTGTGAGGGTTTGAACAAGTGAATCTTTGTGGTGCTCCCTCATCAGCAGTTCAGATTCTCTTCTCATTTTCATTTGTGTACAATCTACAGAGCAACTTTCCTCTATAGACACAGGATTTGGAATCATCCTGCTGTTTGATATTACACTGCATTTATGTCACTGTGCTTGGAAATTGGAATTTGAACCTCAATCAGGAAATTAAACTCTTGAGCAGAAGTTGTTCCCACAGATGACATTTCTTTCAGAATAATAATCATATTGGTCAAAGAGGTGCAGAATAAGTTGTGCCACTGGCATAGATGAGTTGGCAGAAATCCCTAAGGTGCTCACAGCCATGCCAGTAACACAGCAGGTTTTTATTGAGTGAAAGAAAGGGAAGATTTATTTAAACTGCTATGATTTGGAGCTTTGCCTTATAGGGCATCAAATTCATTTGTATATTGTGTCTGAAAGAAACATTCCTCTAGCAACCTTAATTCCTCTCACCTTAAAACCACCTAAAAAGAAGAAAACTCAAAGGGCAAATTGCTACTTATCACTGCTGGATGAAATATCAGTGCTTTTATAGTGCAGTAGCAATGGTAATACCTGACACAGAACATGAGGACCAAGTAGAGGGAAGCAGTGTGAATAACACTGTGTTTGGTTTATGTTCATCTATCAAATGATTTCCTCAAAACTAAAAGAAATTAACTCTAAATTGTGAGAAATATTTGACATGTGTCAAAAGAGACTGTGAGGAATACTTTTGAGCAGTTTCACTATCCTCGTGTATTTCATCACAAGCATTTAACATTTCACAGAACTGACTTGATTGCATAGCATTAATAACTAGTTTTCTACAAGATTTACTTATTTTGTTCATAATCAAAAGATACAGAAGTGACACAGAAAGACCAACACACTCTGGTGATAGTGAAGTGCAAATTTGTGACATGAATTTAAAAAATGCCACTGTATGGCAGGTGGGGGAAAGCCTTGAAACCCAGAACAGCGTATGTACCAATGCTTTAATGAAAATCATGATATGATGAATTGTTGATCACCTTCTGTGCAGTCACACATCACAATGTTCCTGTATTTTGTGAGTTGTATATAATAATGAATTTTATGAAAACTGAATAATTGAACACAAATATGCAAATAGCTGTGAAAGCACTATCTGCCCATTCCAGTTACAGTCTTTGATATTCATAATTTGTTTTCAATATCTTTCTGTTTGACAGAGAAATCCACAGGGCTTGCTTTTGTCTGTGCCAGATGCCTCTCAGAGGAGAGGAAGTAGTTGCCAAATTGCTCACCATGCAGTAGAAATGGCAACTGAAAGTGATTACACCCAACATATGGTCCAAAGACAGACATCTGCTAACAAAGATTAGGGATACTGTGGCAGATTCTCACTTGTTCTAATGAGCCAAGTAATCCTGAACATGAGTCCATTAGAACAAATGAGAGTAGCCACCAATGAATTTTGCATCAGACCTGCCTCTCCCCATCCACATCTACGCTTTGTAAGCCTGGGTGTGCAGTGGTGTCGTGGGAGGTGTGGGTGTATCTGTCAGAAATATTTCATAAAACCATTTTAATTAGTTACAAAGGAGTAAGAATAGCAAAGCTAGCAGTAAGGAAAGTGAACTGAACAGTTTTAGCAAAATGCAGTAAAACCTCAAGGTGAGCACCTGGAGATGGTAAGCAGTACATGGGTGTAGCAGTAAGTCCATCGTTTCTCCTCTCTGGAGATGAAGTATGCTCTTTGTTCCCAATCAGTCTCCTCACTGGAGAGGCAGCACTCTTCCACAAACATTGGCAAAGCAGTCTCTTAGTTGTTAAGCAGGGAGAGGAAATTATTTTCAATTACAGAGTTGAGGATTTATGGCCAGGAGTTCTAGGTGGGAAGAGCTCAGAATTAAGCACCTGCATGGCAGATGCCTGTCTCAAGGTGCCATGTCTATCACAAGGTGCCAAACTTTGCAAACACTTTGCAAACACATGGAAGCTGTAACAGTGGCCTGCAATACTCCCTCACCTCCTGGGACAGGGGTGGCAGAACAGGAGTGCCAGTGAGGAGAATGGCTTGAAGGAAGGGTGGGTGCTGGTCACTGAGGAACTCTCTGCTGACAGGCAGATCTGAGAGTGAATGGCAGTGAAAGGAAGTGACTTTGAAAGCTGTATGTGTGCTTTGGAGGCATAAATTTAAGCTAAGAACAAGAGCAGTAATAGCTGAAGATGAGGAGGGAAAAGGTGCTGGCAGAAAGGAAAGAAAACAACGTGGTAAGGTGAGAGTGAGAGTAGTGATGAAGCAAGATCATAGTGACTGGATTGATCTCACCAAATGAAGCTGGTTAATACAGCAAAAATTTGGACAAGGAAATTTGGTAAGAAGGCTGATCACTGGTATTTGCTGAGCAGTGAAAATGCTGCTTTAGCATAACCTCAATTGAAACAGAGATCTACTTTTGAGACTCTCAGCAAAATTA
Source organism: Cisticola juncidis (assembly GCA_013400215.1). Classification (NCBI taxonomy): domain Eukaryota; kingdom Metazoa; phylum Chordata; class Aves; order Passeriformes; family Cisticolidae; genus Cisticola; species Cisticola juncidis. The sequence goes on along the minus strand of VXBR01009749.1, from coordinate 904,658 downwards.
GGAAGAAACTTGGGGTAGACAGAATGTATGCAGCCTTGGAGAGCAAGAATAAGGAAAAATTATGATCTTCACACTTTCTTTATAACTAGAATATTATTTTTCCAGACAATTTTGATGTTACTTCATGCTTTTTCTTTCATGTACTTAAAAAGACAAAAACAAATGGTTAAGAAAGTTATGCCACATGCTGAGTTATGAGGGAAAATATTAAAATGCCAAATGTTTGTAAAATGTGTGTGATAAGTATACAAATCCATGAGGTGTATGTGCCTTACCATATATTACATATGCAGACCAAATGTGTATTTCCATGTCTAAACATAACTACAGACACAGATATGGATGTATGGGTATTCACCTGTAACTGAAATATATAAACCCATTTTAGGCTTTCTTCTCTTAAAGGGGAAATATTCTGAAATGTCTCCAGGTATATGGCAGAGTTGAGGTCCTGTCCAGCTTTATGAGAAAACAACCTCTGCTGTGCAAATAATTTTTGCTGAGTCTCTGGAGTGTTACTTGATACTTTTTCAATATTGTTTGTAAAGTATGGTGGAAGCATTCCAGTAAAGAAGTACAGCATTAAATATAAGATTATTTACATCATTCCTTTTTGGCTGGGCAGGTAGAAGGTATGCATACTTTTTAAATTTTCAAGCATTTAAAAGAACCTATCTCTAAAGTTTTAAATGCAGGTAATTTAAAGTTATGATTTAGGAGAGGTAGGAGTACATCCCTGATGATTTTTCCATTTTTTACATGCTTTGTTTTAGTCTAGAAGGAAGCTAAGGATCATAAACTTTGTTCAAATTTGACATCTTAGTTGGGAAACATTTAAATAAACCGGGAATCTATGTAAAGAGGTTGCTTAACACATCTAATAAAAAAAAAAAAAAAATCACAGATGCCTGTGCAAGGGTTAAAATTTTATTGTTTGACTTATGGAAGATATACAGTTTTCCCTGTAGCTGCAAAAATCAATGTGCAAGATTGCTTAGATATTGACATTTCAGAAGCTGACATGTTTTCTCTTTTGATTGAAGAATGTTGTCCTGCCCTCTGGTCTGGAGATGACATTTTGCAATTTCTCTTCATGTAAATTGATAATAAAGTGGAATCCAGAGTTCTTCAGAGTCAGAATCACCTATCTTAATTTTAAATTGTCAAATAAATATCTGGCTGTATGACATCTTAAAGATATTTTATTTTTTCCAAAGGAAACAATGAAAGAGGACACTCTGCTTTTCGAACACTTAAACAGTCTGCACTCATGCTTGGCCCACTATAGAAAATTGAAAGTTCATTTTCCTTGATATGCTTATTCAGTTGCCTGCTAGGTTTTGACTAAATACTCAGGCCAGAGGCTAAACTGAGGTGAGAGTCTTTCTTTAATGCCTGCATTTGTCAGGCATATAATAAAAAGTATTATCTTTAGGATATTACAGTGTGGAAAACATCTTTGCATTTTTTTTTGTACTTTTGTTCAAGCTTAAAACCAAACAACACAGTGCAATGTTTTGCGCACCCTTTAAAATTAAAATTAAATTAGGTTTAATTTACTTCAGGAAAAACTGAGGTAATGAAGGGAACTGAGTGGGTAAGAGCTCTCCTCAATGTACCTTCAGAATTAGGGCTGGGTTTTGGTTGTGTGATTTAAGAAAATATTGTGTTTACATTCTGCTGAAATAACCCACTTTAGTACTTCATTCATCTGTGAGGTTGTCTGTTAGTCTTATGTGAATGAATATAACTTCGTAAACACCAAAAAAAGAAATAAAAAATGCAGTGTTTAAGCTCATGTATCTATGTCACCCACCTGAGTATGAATGCATGTAGTAGGTGATGGCAAATAAGGGAATTGGACATCCTTTGGGTATTCAGTAATTTGTTGTTGCAATTGACTTATTTTTGAAGCATTTGGAGCCCCATTTCTACTTGTAAATTGTTCTCCTAAAATGTATTTATGAGCCAATGTCTTAAATTAGGCCTTAATGGAAAAATAGATGAAGCCTTAGATAATTCTTTCCTCCCCTAGCCATGCAAATAAAGTTAATAACTGCTGTCTTGCAGCCTTTCTTTTTCTGTTTACTTAAATTACTAATTAGTTGCAGTGATCGGAATTGTATTCTTTAGACTGTAAGAAACGGAATTCCAATAAGGAAGACTGAAGTTGTCCTAAAAATAAACTGTGCTCTACTGACTTCCAACCAGTGTATATAGTTGTCAAGCTGTTTGCAAAAGGATATTTACAGCACTTGAGTTGTTTTTTTTCATTCTGTGGCTGATGTAGGGAAATTGTACAGCTTTGCTGCTGTAGTTGTAGAAGATGAAGTGGAAATTTACATGAGTAGATCCTAAGCTGGAGACTTTTAAAAAAATGAGATGAAAAATACAACGTGCATTGAGATGAAAATATTCATAACTGCATAAAATTTTTAAGAAATTAATCTTAAATGTGTTATAAAGCAAACTACATGTGTGAGTAAAAAGTTGCAAATATATCACTTCAGCAACCTTGTGTCATTTATATTTTTGGGTGGTCAAATGCTATATTTAGATATAGACTGAAAAAATGTCTTAAGAACCCCATTCTGCTGAGCTTGAGTCCTGAGCAAAGGCAGTCTCTACCAAAAGAGTTAATGGAGTGCAAATAGGGCTGGATTTCTACTGAACTTTTAGAGTGTGTTTAAAAAAATTGATAATAACAATGTGGCTCTACTGAGAATGTCAGCTATGAAGCTCCTCAGCATATATTTAATTTAGAGATTGGTCTGATATGATGATGTTGTGGGTACCCATGCCAAAGTATTCACAGTAAAAAAGCCACAGAAGTGATTTAATAGGTTTATCTCTAGTAGGACTTCTATAAGAAGTTGTGTAGCTTTAGCATAAGTGCTTCAACTGATTTTTGCAAATTTCCATTTTCCTTTTAGGTCTCATTCATTCTGAACACTTTCCACCTGTAGTGATGATTTGAATGATACTACTTTTGTATAGTTATCACAAGCATTGCAAAGTTGAGTGAGCTCCTTGGTCAATTCCATCCTCTATAATCTTTTTTTCAGAGTCAAATTAATTCAATGGGTAGCTGGGAGGAAATGTAGTGCAACTAAGCTTTGGCTTTACTGACATCTGAGAGGAGATCTAGAAATAGGTGAAATATGGTCTCGTCACAGGTCTGCAGTCCTTTAATTGAGCTTTTTCCAATGAATTTTAGCTCAGTCATTTTAGCATTTGTAGTTTCATAGTGACAACAAGGTTCACATCTGAGCATCCCATGCTTTTGTAATACTAAGATCTGAAAGGGTACTTTGAAACCAGTGGTTTACTGAACTCAAGCAGTGGCAGTCCTATGGCTGTGACAAGATTGAATCTTCCTGCTTTATGGTATCTCTTTTCCTTCTGAGATGCATCACATCCTGCTCCTGGGAACAGCCCTGGCCCTTGCAGTCACACCTGGGGCAACTGCACACCCAATCACTCTGCTGAACCTGCAGTGTGCAGAGAGATGCTAATTCAGAACATTTGCTGTCCTGAAACTGCAATGGACTTCAAGAGGATTTATAAAACAGTATACTGAAAATGTTATATAAATTATAGAAAATCTGCAATTATCAAAGATTTAGTGTGGTATTATAACTCCCAACTCATAAAACCATATTGTTACCTTATTAACATAATATACTATTGCTACTATGGGTCATATTTTTTCTAATTTACCAGAAAATGGGTTTATTTGCAGCTCAACAAATTTTGAAATAATGTGATATCTTGCATAAACTGAAAGTGTAGGGCAAGAAATGTAGTCAAGGTGAACCCTGCCATACCATTTCTCTGTTCTATTGTTGTAACTCTCCCATCACTCAGGGAATGGATTTGTTAGGATTTCCCTGCCCTTGAGTGGCTCAGGGAACCATGTCAGTCATGGAGGTCATTCTCTTGGCTTGGCTTGTAAAATGCACAAGAAAACACAGAAAAAGAGGGAAGAAATGAGGGAAAAAAACAGGTGACAAATATTATTGTTGATGTAGCCTATTTGAAAGATTTGGGGTTTTTTTTTTTTTAGTTCTTTGAAGATGTATTGTGGTGTTCACAGGTATCAACTAGGACAAAAATTATTAAGGGTGCATTTTTATTAAGAGTTAGTGGAGTCTGACTGCACCACTACAAAGTTTTCTGCTGGATTTTTTGTAGGTTTACTAAAATACTGTGTTCAATCACTTAATTCATTACAACTGAGCAAACACCCAGAGCTGTACCTCATCATTTTATTGAAGCATAACAAAAGTGAAAGCAATCTGTGGAAGCAAATAAAATTACATCTGTTTGCTGACCCCAAACTTGCAAAAAAGGGAGTTAAAATTAACTACTAATTTGTTGAGTAAACTCCTATCAACTTCTAAATATAAAAGCAATAAGACCCAGGATGGCTGACAGGAATTAGCAGTCCTCTCACCACAGAAATAATAAATTAAAGAAGCATAATTCTAATGTTCTGTATTATCGTACTATTAAAATATGACCTGCAGTATTTAACAATTTTGAGTGGAGGGAAAATGCTTTTGCATTAGTACTTGATTGCTCATCAGATTCTCAAGTGTTTATATATTTCAGATTTCTGTCTCAATCTGCTTAGGAAGGCAAAAAAAATTATATTATGACTAATAAATAGATCCTTGTTTCTGCAGGTTATACTTTAAAAAATTAGCACGCAGATGTGATGGGATGTGCTGCAATCCAGTTATACACTGCTGGCAATATTGACACCCAGGTGATGGTAATGACAACAGTGCCTTGCCTCCAACTTTTTAAATGTGCACACATCTACCATTCTGCAATCACCTGGGATGTAACCAGAGGTTTTGTGTGATTTCATGTTGTCTGCATTCATTTTCATGAACTAGGGCAGAGAAAAGCATAAAGAAATCTGAGATAAGATGGTGGAGTTGGAAAAGGGGTTAACTGTTTTTTGCCTGTATCTCCAGGTACCTCTAGTTTACAACAATGGCAACATCTACTCCCTTTATGTCCCTCATTTTTGAAGCTGTACAAATATCCTCAAGTTCTTGCCAGTTTGAAATTTGTGTGCTTGAGTCATATAAGAAGATCAGCATTGTCTTGTCATGCAATGTCTGTCACTCAACCTCCCTCAGCTTGGAGTCACTATGTCTGCTTAATGCAGCAAATTATTTCAGCCACATTGTCCTAATCTGTCCTCAACTTCTGCTGCATCCCCTTTGCTGGAGATAGGTTAAAAAGCTGAAATATTGCTAACTGTTGGCAAGTTCTGTTCTATGTCCCATGCCTGAATCAGATCCTCTGCCCTGTTCGGTAAATTTTGTCTCAGAGTTCCTCTTCCATATGAGGTAATGAAGGGAAAATATTATGAAACCATGGATACTATATCATCTATATCTATATCTATATCTATATCATCTATGTCTATATATCTATATCTACATATAATTTAAAAAATTATAATATACTAGTACATAAACGGGACAAAAATTTTCCATCTCATGCCTAGAAAATGGTATGAAAACATTCTTCTTCATAATCTGTTAAATTCATCTCTTTCCTGAAAGAATCAATACTGAGAGTAAAGTTTAGTCTTCACAACTTTTTTAGTGTGTTACATTTTTGTTAGTGAAAATTGAATGCAGCAGGGAAGATGGAGTGCATTTTCAGACAACTGAAATGAGCCATTCCTTGATATTATTTTTAAATTACTAATGAGTTTTCCCTATTTTCTCAAGATTACGTTACAGTAGAAAATCACTGTTACATATGAAAGTGTTTTTTTCCTCTCAGAGACTGAAATTTGCTAGAAAGACTTAAGAAAGATTTCATATTTCTATCAAATTATCCACCTCTGCGTTTGCTATTTCACATTACTGGTTTTTCAGATTTACTTAGCAAAAAGTATACCTGTAGTTTCTGCTTAAAACCATAGAGTAATTAGTTATATCAAATGTATGCAATATATCCCACCTGCTGAAAATTTTTAAAGTTACATTTTAAAGAAAGGCACAGTTCTCACGTTAAAGTAAAGGGGGAAAAAGGTCATGTAAACTAAAGAGAACTGTATCTTGATTCAGGGGTGTACCAATGACAGCTACTTCTATTAAAAAATTAACCCCTACATTCATCTTTGTACGTTTGTAGAATCGTGTAATAGTTGGGAGGAATCTTTTAGAGGTCATCTAGTCCAACACTCCAGCACGGAGCAGGGACTTCTTCAACTAAACCAAGTAGCTCAGAGTCCCATCCACCCAATGTTGAATGTTTTCAAGGATCAGGCATTTACCCCTTCTGTGGGCAACTTGTTTCAGTGTTTTACTGGAACAAGTTCTGAAGAATGTTCTGAGAACACTTTTTAAAGACCTGGGACAGTTATCAGAAGCTGAGGGTTCTCAGTAAGCGTAGAAGCAGCAGTGTTTTAGGTGTCCTGCTGTTACCACTGTTTTTGCTGTTTACCACTTGCGTATTTTGATTCTCTTCAAATGCTTTCTTTGGAGACAGCAACAGAAATAATGTGCTGAACTGGAGCCCAGCAGGTTTCTCCAATTCTTGGCTGCTACTCTGGAGCTTGCCTATGAAGAGGGGAAAAAAAACTGTGCTAAACCAGTGAGGTTGAGGGCAGGTTTAAAGGCTTAAAGGTGAATGAAGACACTCTTAACATGCAGTTCTGCAAGTATGAAGGTACATGTTAGAGCACAACTTAAAGTCAAAGGACCTGCCATGTTTCAATTTGGTCTGAAGCTCTTAATCCTAAATCCAGTCTGCTGATGCACACAGGAACGTAAGCAAGTTCAGGGTGTGGGACCAATGAGGGGGAGGAGATGCTTTTGGATAGCCTGAGCAGCAGTTCACTTTATTCTTTGTTGCACATTATCAACACTTCAGTTACACTGATTAAGACCCTTTAGAATTGATTATGATGGTCTAAAATGGCAATATACCAAAATTTGTGTACTCATTATACATGTTTATGTCTCTGCCTGTTTTAGTAACTTTAGCCCTTGTGGTCTCAAAAGTTATCCCCAGCTGAATTGATTTCCTCTCAAATTTGTGATGGTGGAATGTTTTTTTAAGTACAGTGTTGGGAAAAAGAATCAAAATCTAAAGTTTTGTGTAACTCTTTATTTTAGAATCATATATGATTCTAAAATATCATATCATTCTTTTTTATCAACTGTTTGGAAAATACATTTATATTTACTTTTTGTTAAAAACGTTGATAGCACTTCAGAGTAAAAATACAGCAACATTTAATATGGAAAATATTGTCTGGTGGGAATGACGCCTATAAAGGTTTCATAATGTTCTCATTGTCTGAAGATCTAGTGCAATATCATGTTCAGGCAACACTTTCTATGTAATCCAATGTTCAGTGTCCCAACATGGTATAAAAACTCCCCACTGGGGAGGAAAAAATGGCATTGCATAACCAAGTTAGATTGATGTACAAACTGTTTTAAAAAGGTCAGGGAACTGGATCTATGCTTGGTTTAGGTGAAAAACAGATAAAATGCAGCAGCTAATCTTGAGAAGGTTAACTGAAACAATTAGGAAACTTAGGCTTTACTGCCAATCAGTTTGACTAAAAAGCCTGACTTAATATGAGTCAGACCAAAATATGCTTGTCTTTGTTTGCACTGTGGCCCAAAATTTTGTATTATTTGTACTGTGAGAAAAAGGGTTGTTTTCTAATGCAAAGTACAACATCTCTGCCCTGGCAACTACAAGGGTAATGCTGTAAAAAGCATATTGATTGTACAATTTGCTCTCAGTAACTTCTGGTTTTCTTTTCTTGCTTCAGGATATCAAATAAAGAGATTGTGATCATAGGTGCAGATTTGCTGGTGGAAACCAAGGAATTCTGTCTTTCTTTTAATATTACCTCTTGTGTCCTCTGACTTTTTTGTGACGAGAAATATCATTTCATACCCATTTGCTCAAGAGATCTAAATGATGAAGAAATTTGCCAGTGTTGCTCAGCACATGTGCAAAGATTTGGTTTTGTCCAGATTTATTTTTTTAAGCATGTATGGTGTCTACCTATGCCATTTAGTAGTCACACATGCATGTAGTGTTTCTAATTCATGTTCCTTCTTTGGCTGCCTTGGATTTTCCAAGTGGAAGATGTGGTCCAGTGTCCTCTGTCCCATCTCCCCCTCTGCCATTCAGACTGTGACTGCATTTGCCCTGATCATTGGCACAGACTGGCTCTCAGCAGGAAGCAATAATGAACTCCTTGGCTTTTCCAGGCTGTCTGTATCCCAAATGCACACTTACTCCTCAGCCACTGCCATCTTGTAGCATATGCTCTTTTTCTTCCTCAGAGTTTCTTGATGTGGTCATACAGGCCCCCTGGGCCAAATACTGCAGCTGTTTGGAATGATCTTTTGGGCACAAGGGAAACCTAAGAGTGATTATAAATTTGGCAGACAAATCCAAGTCATAGCCAAAAATGCCCCAGACTTACAGTTTGTTTAGTGAGCTATAAAAATAAGTACCTATGTCCCAAGGAAATATATATGAAAATCAGTCTTCTTCTCAAAACTGTTGGTTGTTGCTTTCCATGTTGATACCTCTAAAACATAACAGGAATACAAGAACTGACTGTATATACATATTATTTAGTTTCTATAGGAATAGGTCATGTGAATCAGCAAGGAGTGGTAGATCAAAAATTCAGCCTTAGTGCAACACTTTGCATCATTCTCACAGTGCCTGCAGGTTGGAAGAGTTCACTGAAGCTCATGAAATTTTAGTGTAGTGAGTTTCCAACTTTTTCAAGGACTTAATTTCTGGGTGGCCTAGGACAAAGGGGAATGACCCAGAAGTGAGGAGCCAAGTCAAGCTGGAGTGTAACCAATGTCCTGTCTTCCCTGTAGGAAATTAATTTTTTTGGAGCAATATTCAACTGTTAAAGAACAAACAGCATGATACATTGGACTGAAGTGCTCTTACAGGGTGCTGTGTAGTGATTGGATTCAGACTGTAACAAGGAATTTACTCCATATATTGTACCTGGATACTTAAACAGTTTTCCTAAAATGCATTTTAGCAGCTAGGCTGTTCAGCTTGAAAACTGCTAAAGGAATTTATGGGTCTGTTTCCATGGTTTACAAAAACACATAAATAGATTTTCTTACTGCAAAACCGCCTGTCAATTAATTCTTTCAATTAAACCTTAATAACATATACTCCTTGAGAATTTGCATTTGTGCCTTAGGCGTGGGAATCATGCACAGTAATTTAATGGACTACAATAGTCCTCAGCCTACCCTGAGATCAGAGTTGTGTCCTTATTTTTCCCCTGTGTTTATTGGAAGCTTTTGATTCCGTCAATCAGACCAAGGCAGAGTCAGCTTTGAAAAGGCACTGCTGAGTTACCATAAGTACTATTTTGGCATGTTCAGAGTAGTCTCAGGCAGAGCTCACCAATAGTTATTCTGCTTAATCTTTTTTTCTTCTTATAGCTCTTCAGGGTTCCATCTTCAGACCTTATTAGTCTTTTGTTGTTTTCTAAATGTATTATCTAGGTTACAGTAGCCGTTTTAGATGTACTATGCAGATGACAAGGCTTCCTTTCTGAGCTGTCCCTTCCAAACTTGGTTGGGTTCCTGAAGTTTCTGAGCTACCCTGAAGACTTATTTCTGAGTTTCAGCCAAAAAAAAAGCACATTATTTTGCTTTTGTGACAAAACATAAGCTGTGTGTGTGGAACCCACTATCATGCTGGACTCTTTCTTCACAGTCCCTTTGAGGCTAATTTTTCCATTTCCTGTCACTACAGATTGCACTCTTGGAGGCAGTTTTAAATCAGTAATGTCTTTGATGTTTTTCTTTCACCATGCCAGGAACATTCCCAGAATGACATTGATGCTCTCCCAGGCTGTCCAAATGTGTATTTATGGCAGGCTTCTGCTAAGCTGCTGTAACACTCTCCCGCTCTGTTTGCTAGCCTGCCAGATGTGAATAAGCTCCAGTTAATTGAAAATACCAGATTTTGAATAGGTTGCAGTTAATTCAAAATGCTATGGCTGATACCAAAATACGATGTGGCTAAATTTTAACCATTGCATCTCTCTTTGGTGAAAATCAAATGACAGAAATGTTTGTCAGATGTTTTGAACTTTTTCTTCTTAGGCTTCCAGTGCCCTTAAAGAAAAGTGTACAGAGGATCTTTCCAAAGAAGACTGAATGCATCTGATGTAAGTGGGGGTCAGGTAGACTAAATGGACTTGGTGTTTTTAAATGGCAGCCCAAAATGAAGTGCTAACATTGTGAATTGTTTTCTGATACTGCTGTGGAGTTGCATGCCTACAGATGGGAGGCATTAACTTTCTGTCTGTCATTCCACGAGTTTCTGTTCTTTTGCTTGTGCCCAGCTTGTATGTTAAGCTGGAATTCAGACTTTTTGCATAATTGTACTTTTGTGGTTATGGCAAAAACATATTAGAAAAAAGATTTTGTTTTGTTGTCACTGTTTATCATACATATACTTTATAGTATTTATATTCCATCCATTTTGAAGTTGAGTGAGGCTGCTTGCAAAACCAGATATTGATACTTACACTACTGTACCTTGAATAAAATATTTCTGTGGCTAGGATTTTGAATAATCATGCTACATTAGAATTTTCGTATGTGCTAGAGCCATAGCAATTTTTGCCTTCCATGATGCTACTTCAGTTAGTAAAACAGCTATTCAGAAAAAGATTTTGTGAAGAATATGGAAAATCCCATGCTTTTTATTATAACTGAATGGATTTATTAATATCATATGATTCAAATAAAACCTCCCAGTTACCAATCTGATGGCAAAGAGGTACCAGGCAGTAAGGTATGTGCTAAGGCAATACAAGTAGCTGAAAAGGGCAGGAAGAATAACTGAAGCTATTACACCAACCAGGCTGACATCAGTCCTAGACAGCAGAATGAACATCAGAATGCTGATATGGGATTTAATACTTTACAATTCAAAGGATGGGAATATGAGTCAACCAGCCTTTATGGCTTGTGGATTTGGTTTTATTCCTCTGGTGAGATAAGTTTGCTTCATTAAGGCAATTGTTTACATACCACAGAAACTGCCTTTCATAAAGCCCTGAACTGCATGTCATTGTGAAGTCCAGTCAACACTATCTGATATTGATTAAGTGTAAATTAAATGGGTTTAGACACTTGGTTGCTGGTATACATCAAAGTGGTGTCACAGAAGATTTATCATTGAATAGAAGTATTTCAAATAAGATTTTGCTGAGATGAGTTACAGGTCAAGAATACAAAATACTGTTTAATAAATAACTGAAAAAGTAAATATAAAAGCAGTGTGAATAAAATTTATGAGTGATATAAAGCATGTCAAAATATTGAGAATTGGGTGGCCAGGTAAAGAAATCTGGATGTCTTAAACTGGTAGTACGCAAGCAAAAGGAGAACTTAGGTGTCACATTTCCTGCCCCTAGAGACTCTTGCGTGAGAAGCTGCACAGGCTGGGGTGCAGCTCTGCTCCTGTTGCTCACAGTCCTCTTGCTTGGCATGTTAGTTTGTCTGAGGAAAATGATGTGCTGGCTCTGCTTGTGGCACCTGAGCCAGCTTCCCTGCCTGGCTGCTGCTGCACACTGGGCTGTCTCTGCAGTTATCCAGTCCTCCTGCAAGTGTGGTTACAGACCACTTGTGGGTCCCACAGGTTAGACTGAGGTTTGCTATTGACTTCAGAATCATTTGTATGAGCAGATAATGAAAGTCATATTTTGAGGTCTTAAGTTATGTCTTCACTATTAGCTGTCATTTATTTACCAACACAAAGCCTAAAGAAAAGCAAGAGAAAAAAAATCATACTGTGTAAAATTTATTATGGAAAACCAAGTCTACAGACATTACAGTGGTTGCACAAGTTGAGCGGGTGAAAAAGGAATTTTGAGCTGTAGTTGGTACCTATTTTTCAGGATTCATATGAGTTAAAGATGAAGCATTATAAAATCAAGATGTCTGGATTTTCAATGTCTATAACACTAAGATGTTATGTGTGTATATCCAGAACTACATATATGTTTATCTGAGTCTGAACAACAGCCTCCTCCACACCACCACATTTATCTGTCTGTTTTCTCTCTGTCTGGTATCAACTTTTACATAGAAGAGAAGGAATTTTTAAAAATTCCAGCCAGTTACCGGTTTGTGCAGTCATTTACCTTAGGATAGATCCACACAGCTATTAAAAGGAGGGTGCACAATCCTTGTTTCCACTTAATCTCTGTGGCTGGCACCAGCTCATGTGATGGTCCAGAGTGAGGGAGGGTCAAGGAACAGTTGTTTCTAAAGCAAATTCATCCAGGAGCATTGTATTCCAGCTCAGGTGCTTCCCTGACTTGTCCCACTGTGTGGCCATTTGGGCTCTAGTTCTGGTGGCAGGTGAAGCACAAGGGCAGCACTGCCTCTCCACGGCAGAGCTGCAGGCTTGTGTTGGAGCATGGCCCTGAAACACCTCAGTAGCTACTCAAATTTGGCTTTGCTGTTCTCCTTGTCCTTGCCATGTTTTGCTGCTGCACTCCTTCCTTACGTGTGGGATTTCCAAACCCCTGGTTTACTTACCCATCCCTTACGTTTTCACACCTGCTCCTCTTGAGGTTGACAGTTTTATTTCCCAAGTGGAACTCAGCTTCCAAGGGGTCAAAGCTGTTGTGGGCAATGTTAAGGGTGACATGCAAGCTTTGCAAATAGAAATGGAGTCAAATGCTCCAGAATAACATAAAGAGAGATTACACCAGAAATGGATCATCTCATTTCCTTTCAGGTTATTACACGTCTGGGTTGTCCTTGTCACGTGTGGCAAATCACTCAGTCAGAAGAACAAGAGTGAAAAATGGATGGTTTGACTCCCTAAAGCAAATGTAGCCCAAGTGAATTACTGTATGGTACAGAGCATGGAGGTATCAGATGAAAATTCTCATCCCAAAACCATATGAAACAAATACCACATTAGCTTAAAAATACATTTTAAGAGATGTCCATATGGAAAACCTGACTAAAACTACAGCTGACTTCATATGTACAGGAAGGTTTATAATTCACACTTGTTGAGAAGTTTAATCCAGCAGTACTAAGACAAATTTATGGTGTTCTGTATGACAGAAACAACTTGCAAAAATACTTATAAGTAACAAAGAAATTATGGAGACAGGGAAAATTGGAGTAATGTTTACAAGCACAAAGTCTGGCAGCAGTGACACTGAAAATGGCAGTGAGCTCCACATATTCCAAGTGCAAAGAGGCAGCTGGTCTGCTGAGAGATGGATGTTGTTGCAAGGCCGGGGTGTTCCTGTTATCATCTCTGAGATTAATTAGAAACATGTAAAGAGAGTGAGCTGTCCTGGAAAACAAAACATTTAATGGCAATATACCTGTTTTGTTCTTCACAAAAATGGAATAACATATTTGGAATAAAATATTGATCCATCTAAAAACATTTCAGAAAACCATGAATAATTGTCCCATGGAGACATGAGGGAGGCAAATGTCAAGTGCAGAGCTTGTTTTGAATGTGTGGGGGCAGCAGATCCTGGTTTCCCCATCTGTGAGAACCAACAAGGGGAAGTGGAGTAGCTGTGGAAGAGGAGCAGGGTTTCCTGTTATCCAATCCCTCTCTAAGCTGCTACCTGGGGCTTCACTCAGGACCTTTGGAGGCTCAGTTATCTTCTGCTGCCCCACCACCTGTAACCAGGATGACATAGTGCCAAAGAATCCCAGCATCACCCTGGCTGTGACTGACCACAGCTTTCCAGGGCAGCCAGGGAAGTGGAAAATAAATTTGAGAGAGACAGTGTTACTACTGCTGCAGGTGGTGAAAAATAAATACAGCTCAGTCCCAGAGAAAGGTCCTTTCTTCAGCCACTTGCAACATTGAATGGGATGGGGCAATTTAAATCTAATAATCTCATTGTGGCCTTTCTCCTTCCTTGTGTAAACAGATGACAGAAGCAGAAAATGAAGGTAAGTAAAGAGAAGTTTGAAACAAAATGAGGAAAGAGCAGGCTGATTGAAGTAGAAAGCAAATGTAAATAAATGGTTTCTCTTGGCCTCCCCAGGCGTGCTTTCCACCAAGGTGTAAATTCCAATAACATATGTGTAGCCTGTGAAGTAATTTAGTGGAGAAATTAAAGTACTAACAAGTGGACAGTTAGGAAGTACTACATTAACACATTTAAAGACCTCTAAGTAGCTCTGCATGACGGGAGGCTGGGGGAGCAGCAGGTTTGTGCTCTCTGTTCCCAGGTAGCATGAGACCCTCCTGTGCACTGTAGTCTGAGATGGTGTCTGCTCTGTTTTGTGAGTTTTCTTTACTGGACTTGAAGGTGGCAGAACAGGGGGCAAAAAGATGCAGTGAAGGTGAACTCTGATGATGGGAACAATTCTTTCAGTGGCATCTAAATGACAGTGGTCTCTTACTGTGCTCCCTATTGCACAGCATGCTGAAATGACTTTTCATGATAAAATGCAGTGTTTCTCCTCCTGGTACTTAACGTAGGTGGCTTTTTCTCTTGCTTCTATATGATTTCCATGCCCCTACAGTCACTCTGTGACTATTATTTGTGCTCTTGTTTACACAAAGGCTTTTCTCTAACCTTCAGTTTATATTGAATTGCTCAGGAATTGCATTATATTTTTTATCACCTAGTTCTGCAGTCTTTCCATAAAATCCAACCACAGCATGGAAATATATATGGTACATTTATAAAGTCTTCCATATGTAAAACAAATTAGGCTCTAATATTACGCCCCAGGCTATTGTGCTAGTGGGAGACCAGGATTCTGCATTTGCACTCCATGGGAACATTGCTGCTTTTTGAAGTGTACACGTAGGCTGATGTATTATCCACCTGATGAGTGTTTGAAAGTGTGAACTATGCACTACCAGGTCAATAAAAAAGGGGATGCTTCAAAGGACAGGCTGGAAACAGTGTGTATTGAAGTCTTAATGATGACAGCTTGTCACTTAGAGCTGCTTCAGCAGGAATATCTAGAGAGCCAGTATGCAAATACGAGGGCATTATGACATTATCAAACTCATGGATTGCAGAGGCCACCAAAAAAGCCTGGTAACTGAGAAGCTCAGCTTGGTATTGCTTGATGCACACCTTACACACCCGAGCCACCCTGGTTAAAGGTAGACACCCCCAAAGCAGTTCTGCTTCATATGTGCCAAATGTGTGATCCTACAGGACTAAAACCTGGACTACACAAACCAATCATGAGAATTAAATCCTATCCCGAGACTGCATGTACAGGTGCCAAGGTGTACTGAAACAGGTGTACTGTTTCATCTCTCAGCTCACTCTAATGACATTTGTAATTATTGGCCTGTAATTTTAAAACACAGAAATTATATTTCTGCACTTGCACATCATGCAATGCAGTCTTGCTTCTGCTGTGGACAGGTATAACTGTCCTTTTAGTGACTGGATAATTCTCACAGAATTTTTCCTGTCTAAATGTGTCCTATCAGAAAGTGGCTTCATAAGTGTTCAGAAACTGACTTGAGACCAATATTTCTTGAAAACAACTGATGCTTTCCTTCTCTAATTCCACCATCCAATAAGTGGCTTCATTACAGTCAGAAAAAGCTCTGACTATTTTCTTGGTTTTGGAAGAAAATGTAAAGAAAAATTACCATTCTCTTCTCCCTTCTATTTTATGGAAAAAAAAATCACCAACCCCCCCCCCCCCAAAACCACCAAAAAAACCCCCCAAGAAACACACTTGGAATACATTTTTGAGGATGTAAATTATGTGCAGGCCTGTCTCCCTCTTTCAGTTTTTATGTTTTCAATTTCCATTCAATTTTATGAATTCAGTTTCTACTCACATCCCTACCCATTAGGCTATGCATTTAGTAACACAACTAATGCTAAAAAGAACATACTTTTAGGAAATGCATGTGCTGTATTTTGTAACCAAGAGGCAGTAGCTGTTTTTACATTGTTAAATTATGAAATCTTTTCTTTCCATCTTTCTCTTTCAATCAATTAGAGTTTTTAAATAGAAGCCAAAAAGATGGACTCAGTGTTTAGTCTGAGACTGTAAAAGATATATCTCTTGTCTTCCTAGCTCATAGCAGAGCACAGTCCTTATGACTGTAAAAATAACCAAGTAATTTGGCAATATTCTTGTTTTTATTCCATGAGAATTTCTTCAGGGTAAACCTAAAAGAAGCATTACAAAATCTTGAATCATTTTTCAAAAAGCTCAATACAGTTAAAGAATTGAATAATGATGCTTTATTTGTTCATGCATATCTGAATATAATTCCAGTGTAAGGAAGAAGAAATCTAATGCTCAGATGATCTTTCTTTTTCAATACAAAAATGGGGGGGGAAATGCACTTTTATCATCATGTAAAATACAGTGATCAGTATTTTGGATATTGCAATCATAGAGAAATCTTACCCATATTTAGGATAGCCTGTCCATGAATTTGGTATAGAACTCAAAGGTAGAATTTTCACAATTTGCATAGGTTTAAAGTGTATATATCCAAGCCTTATAAAAATATAGGTGTCCAATCCTGTGAGGGATGTATTCTACATCCAAGGACAGGCTGTGGAAGCTCCTCACTGAGCTCAGCTGTACCATGCCAGCTCCCACAGAATCCCCCTCCTATTCAGCACAGCACTGCTGTTCTGGCTGCCCTGCTGTCTGCTGGACACCCCAAGGGGCAGCAAATTAGTGCTGCTTCTTGCCAACAGATTCCTTTTCAGAGGAATGTGCAATGGGCATAACGTGGATACAGATTTGACAGCTCTGTATTCCCTACCCAGCAGCTGGCTTTTTCCTTTTTTACAGAAGAGCCCATCTGGAGTCTGGAAAACACTTTCCAATAATTTTTTTTAGTGGACTTCTTTTTGTTTTTTCTTAGAAATATAACTGTTTCCACTTGTGATGAAGAAAGAAGATCCAGCCCAACTAGCTGCTACCAGCACAGCCTGAGTGTCCTATCAGACATAACCCCATTGTAAGCTATGATCATATCAGATTTCTGTATCTGCCCTGTCTCACAGGTGGGCTTTACATGGCATTCACCAGTCTATGGGTGCAGATACAAGGGGAAATTAGGGTCCCACCTTAAAGGGACTGAGAAGACCCCACATTCTCAGAGGAACAGCTGGGAAGCCAGGCAATCCCCATAGTGGTGCTAACAGCACTGATCATCCCAGGCAGGTGTTCCTGGTACAAACAAACCCACTGCTACAACTGGCAGGTAGCTGTAAAGGCTTTCAGCAAGAGAAACCAGGTGGTGAATGGCCATTGGATCTGCATCCCTCAACAACCAGGCTGGTGTGCTGTGCTGTAGACTGATCGGTTTGGCACTTTCACAGGCTGCAGAAAAATAAAGACATTTCTGCTCCTGTCTTCTTTTCAGGCATCTCTTGCTATTTGCCTCTTAGAAGCTGTAGTCTGGTCGAGGGAATTGCTGTATATGTTAAATTATGAAGGGAATAACACAGCAAATGTTCTTTTGCATTTCAGTGTTCTCTCTCCTTTCCTGGATCTGTCAGTCTCTCCAGCAGGAAACATTGCTGTAACTCAGGAAGGGTTTCAATTATCTTCTTGTTTGCTGGAAATAGAAGAAACCTCACACTGACTTGTTTCTGAAGAATTCCAAGGGGCTCATTCTTCATACCACAGAACCACTGAAACCAGAAATTCCTAACTGGCTCTAAAGCCTTCACTGGCTGAAATAAAGGGAAGCTGAATATTATTAGCTTTGTTATTTATTTACTAACACCTTACTGTCACCCATGTCTTAAAACTGTAATATCATACACACTGGGGCACCTTGCTGTCATGCTAATGAGCTGGCTTGTCACATCTATCATACACCTCATACTTCCAAGAAAAAAAAAAGGTCAGACACACAGTTTGTAAATATATACACAACCTACTTCAGGAACACGTGGACCTCAGGGAAATGTACACTGTGGATGATTATAAAAACATCAGAGTTTACCACCTGAACTGTGTCCCCTGGGTTTTAACAGGGGAATTACATCTCCAAAGCTGTCTTCTTTACATGAGTAACTACAAAACACGGTAACACTAAGCTTTTTCCTGCATGTTAGCACCACCATTCTCCAAAAGCAGAGAAAGTTCTGCCTTCTCCCAGCTTTCCTGAAGGCATTGTCCAGGGATAAACCTTGAGCCTGAACAGTCCTTGAGTTTAATAACCTGTTACTTCCATAGCTTGGGAGCAAATATAACAAGGTGGGTTGGGCCAAGGAATCATTTAATATATAAGTAAGATGCATATTGGAAAGTGTTTTCAGGTTGATCCATATAAGTTTCAAAAAAGCTATTGTGCAGCCTGTTGCTCCAGTGCAGGATTTCCCCATTGCTGCTACTATTCATATGCTGTAGACAGCAAAAAAAAGTGCTCCCCCTGATAAATTTTTAATTTTTAGACGTGTTTTTTATAGGTTCTACAGGAAGCCATAATGTATCATACATGTGCCAGCTGAACCCTGCAGAGGTGAAGCAATGCCAGCAGTATCACCTCCTTTCCAAAGAGTTCAGTGGCCTCTCCACACCCAGCTGGGGTCACCCTCCCACCAGCACTCCCACCCAGCAGCAATGGGTGGCTGGTTGTTCCTGTCGCTGCCAGACCAGAAATGTGTTGCAGGTACATAAAAATGTAAGGGTAAGGAGCTGCCTTTCCACCTAGGACCAGTAAGAATCTTAAATCTGTATATCATCCTCACCCACACAGAAAAGCAGCAGCTCCAGCTGATGAGAGAGCTCATCTGCTGCCGAAACCATTTGGGCTGGTGCACTGAGGCTGCTCAGGAGAAAGTACACACTGCTCTACTCCTTGTACTGGGAAAAGGATTGAAGAGAAGGGTGTTGGGAATCCCTTCTTGGAAGTGTGGGAGATGTTACAGACCTGGGAGAGAGCAAAGTTTACTTGTGGTCACAACATGAACTGAAGTGTAATTTTTTGAATGATACTGATACAAGATCACCTTTTCAAATGTTCAGAGGTGACTCTCCTGCTGATTGTTACTTTTTAGAAGTCTGCTGTGGAATTTGTTGGACATGGCCATTGCATACAGTTGCTCAGGTACAGAAGTGGAAGGTGATTTGGATGATTGAAGAAAATGCCATGCATGGAACAGATTTAGCTGAACTGGAACTTCCCTTGAGATAACTGTTAATGTTTCAAACTTTATGAAATTATTATAAGTAGTGGTGCTCAATAAACATAAACAGCTAAAGCTTTGACTCCTTGTCTGCTCTAAAATGTCTTGTTTCCAACTTCACAGTAGCATTTCTTCATTGTTGAATGACCCTGAATAGTAGTGCTGTAGACAGCAATCTATAGGCACTGGTATAAGTACTTAGATTCAGCTGCTTCTAAGCCTATTACAGATGAATATGTCACAGATACTATATATTAGTATCCTTCCTATTTCAGACTTTCAATACCATGAAGAATGAGTAATATTTTTTCCTTTTCTAAAGTGCAAGTATCCTTCAAGCACCTGCCTTTTGAACAGGAGGAGAGAGGCCTTTGACACATGGCTTCTTAAAGAAGGGCAAGTGTTACTCATCATCATTTTCTAGTGTGTTAACTGAAGTATGTTTAATTACTTCAGCAGTGAAATAAATTATTTTTCGAGAAAAATGAAATCAGCATTTAAATATTTTATGTAAATTCTCATGCTTCTCTTTGGAGTGCATGTTTCAAGTCACAACAAGTCCTGTCAGGTTTTTTCAATCAAATTTGAAGACAAAGCATGCAGAAAGTTTATATTCCAACATAGAAGAGTGAAATTTTCAGGGAATGAAAGTTGCCTTCACTTCTCACAGAGATTTTGGTCTTGCTCACAGAGATTTCTAAGCCCTTTAAGTTGCTCTGGCAACTCCAGGCTACAGAGAACAGATGCTTCTTTAAATACCCCATTTTTCCTGACTTATGGGTTCCCAAAGTAAACAAAATTAGTTTTTGATTCCATGAAGGCTGTCATTCTAACACTATTTTAAACTCAAAACTCCTGTGTTGAAAACAAAATAGTACTACCTTCAATTCTGAGCACACTGGTAGTATTTCCAAATTCATTTAAAAAATGTACTGCAGCACTTTCCATAATGGGCTGAACAACTTTGTCCCCTTCTTCCTTCCAATTACACTTTCAATATTAGTGGAAGATAGAGTAACAAGAGGTGTTTAAAGAATAGAGGAAATAGGAAAGAAAAAAAAGGTAGATTTTGTTGCCAGGATAATGGAACCCCAAGGACACTGACTACATTTTCCTAGCTATAGATCAGTTCACAGACTGAGTTTCTTAATATGTAGATTTAATTAAATTTCTTTTTCTGTATCTGCCATTAATTGAGCATTTATTCCCACCTCTGTGATTAACATGGATTGGGCCAACGTGTTTGTGCAATAGTCTGTAAATTTTTTTAACAGAGAAATTATTTTTAATTATTCATGCAGCTCTAATTCCTTTTAGAATTGGTCAAGCTGAGGGTCAACAACATTCACAGACCTATTAGTTTCCTACTTCTTAGAAAAGAGTGCAGAGTGTTTCAGGAGGGCTTTGAAAAAGAAAAAGACGAGAAAAAAATGCTAGCTTTTTGCTTTTCTCTACTAAAAAGAGTTAGAAGAGTCAGCACTCCTGTGAAGTTAAACAAAAAAAAATTTAAAAAAGCTAAAAAGTAAGATAATCATCTTCTACTCACCAAATACTTACAAATGTGATTATATTTAGTCAAAAAACCAAATAGCTAAACTTTTTTATTGCACATAATGTCTCCACGGATCCTCCAGTGAAGACAATTGATTAGAGGTTATTTGATAATTTACTTATATTCCTCCAGTGACAGATCTGCTGCTTTTCTACTGTCTGACCACTTGCCATAGTTGGTAAGGTGATGCCAAATTTTACAGAAAAATAAATATCTAGAGGTGGGAATCAGCTGACAAAGTGTCTGAGCCAAGAATCAATATTCACTTTAGATTCTCTAGAGAAAAATAGGGACTTAGAGGGCATAATTCCTAAAGCAGATGCCTAAAATAGCTGAGCTAAACTGAACCCTGAGAGTGCTGATTTCAGATGCAGGAAGAGCCTGTAGCTCAGAAGTGGAGGCAGATGTATCAGGGATTCAGGAGTTTCCTATCTCAGGAATCTGACTACAGAAGATGCTGCTGTAGGATGAGGTGGCCTCCACATACACAGAGCTGATGGTTGTGCCATGTGCAACACACTCACCTGAGAGCTGCCTTGACAAGTGAGGTTCAGCTTTGTCCTCCCCATCCCAACATCCTACACCAGGTGTTAAATGCTGCTTGAGAGAGCGAGGAGCTTGGCAGGGCAGTGGTTTCCCTTTGCCTTGGCTTTGTGACTGGAAGTGTAGATGGTGTGTAGGGATGGAAGTGTAGAGCCAAAAGAGCAGAATAATGGTGGAGTGGTCTGGCATGGTAACACCTCCCCCTTTTCTTTCCTGTGGATCTCTTGAACTTGTTTTTTAGCAACATTTATATCTACATCAGAAGAATAAAAGTAATGAAATCTTTGGGAAGAAGGCTCCAGTTTAGGGAGGTCCAGGTGCCACTCAGCAGCACCCCTTGGGAAGCAATGGAAGAAGGGAGAAGACAGTTCCTTTAGAGTAGATGAAAACTTAGCTCTACTGTTTCCTGTCTGCTGGTCTTGAGCTGCAATCCTTTGCTTGCTGTCAAAATAATTTTCAGACAATTAGGGAGCATTTCTGGTCACTCCAGAATTATATCTATATAATAATATGAACTTAGTTAAAATAAACTGAATTCAGAGAGGCTACTTGCATAGCTGTGGAATTTTGAAATGCTCAAGACTTTGCAGAACTGGATCTTTCCTTCTCTCACTAGCCAAATACTGTAAAAGAATTTTTATATGTAAAATCCTAAACAAAGACTCTGAAGTATAGGCTGAAAGAAGTCAGTATAGGCTGAAAGAAGCTATCTGCTCCAGTCTTTTGCATATTTTACAGGTTTATCAGCTGCACTATTTTGAGTATACTATCTAATCTCCCTTTAAGTATTTCCTCTTCTGATATCCCAGAAGTTTCTCTTGGCAGACTTCTCCACTGATGAATAACTCTTATTTGGAGATTTGTCCTCACATCTAATCTAAATTTGTTGTGTTTTAGGTGAACATTTTGCTTGAACAACCACAATCAAGTCTCTCCCTTTTATCTTGTTGCTCTCCAAAACATCTTAAAAGTTCCATATTTTGTTTAAACTACATGTCCTTTCCAACTTGTTCCTTATATCTTGCAGCTTTCCTAATGTTCTTCGTCTTTGCTGCTCTCTCATCTTCACAGTGAGAAGGTCAAAGGATATCCTAAGTGAGGCCTCAGCTGTCACGTGTATGCATGATTTATTACCTCCCTAATCTTAAGTACAGTTCTTTGAATATATGTTCTTTGTATACCAGTATTATCTCTGATTTTCATTTGTTTAGACACAAAAATCTAAAAATGCTTTTTAGCTAGTTATTTTCAATGTTTTGGAACAAAAGAGTGCATTGTTTACCGTAAATAGTGACTGGGACAAATTACTTTTTATTTTAAAAGTTTAATTTTGCAGTACACACGCATTTTTCCTTTTGTGCTGACGAATGGTTTCCTTCCTTTTCCTCATCTGGGAATTCCATGACAAAACTTACTGTTGACCAGTGTTTCAGGTTTTCCACATAACAAAGACCTGTAAATAAAAAAATCCACACTTTCCTTTAAATACTCCAATCTCCTAGAATGGAAATTTTTGTCTGGTCTTTACTGACTTTTCCTAAGTTTTGATGTTGTTACGCACTGAGTTAGGCTTAAAGATATGGACTGTTTAAAACTAAGGGTCAAACTAGTCCATGTGTTCTACCTAGAAATAGTGCTGTTTGAGTCACAGTAATCTGTTCACTATGCATTTTAATCAATATTTTTGAGTTATGTAACTCATTTTCACATGCTCTTTGGGCAGCAGTCATACCTCCCAATTTAAGGAATGTGACTGGCATTCTAAGCCATATGTGCAGCCACCCCTGTGAAGGGTTAAGAGAGGTGCACCTCTCTCAGGTGATCCCACTCACTCAGGGTCTGAGAAACAGCAATAATTTTCTTCCAGAAACGACAGAAGAGCTTATGGTGGCTGTGCTCCAATTCTTGGTACTTCACCTTTGTAGTCAGGTAAAGTGAATTCATGCAGTTGCCAAGCTGTGAGTCCTCCAAAAAGCACTGGGGAAAGTGTGTCAACAAACCATGGGTTTGATGCTGCCCTCATGCAAACAAGGGAACATGCAGCCCTGCATTGCCTTTCCTGCCCACACCTGCTCTGGAACACCTCTCTGGGCTCATTTAGGATTTTCCAGTACACATGCTTTCTTCCATTTGCTGTAGTATTACATGGGATGAAATATAAAAATATAAAAATTCATTTGCCCATGACTCTTTCATTTGCAGCATCATCCTTCCCTTCCATGTAAAACTGTGTTGCTGATTTAACTAATCTGATAGTTATGTCAGTTCAAACATTAAGGATATTTCTATTACCCCATCATTAGCAAAGAATGATTAATATGGAAGGTGCTGCAGTTAAAGACATCTTGAGAGGACTCTAAAACAAAGCTTCAAGCACAGCTGGTCAGCATTAAGCACCACAGTGCTTACAATCCCCAGTGTTGATGTTGACATGAAGATATTTTTTCTGCTGTCTGGAATTCTATGGCATTCAGAACTAAGTGTTTTACAAATGTTCTTCTTAGTATAGGTATTCTAAGGGGGTTTTTTTCTGGACCCTAAGGAGTCTGAAAGCCTGTTTTATTGTCTGGTTTATTTTCCAACTGCCATTTAAATCCATCTCTAATCTTCATTAATAACAACACTATAATTGCTCCATTAACTTTTCCAGATAAAGTGTTTAAACTCTACAGAAGCAAACAGCTTTTTTGCTGGATTGTGTGCTAATAGCTTTATCTAATACTACAACCTTGAGTTTTAAATGTATTTAATGAAATCACAAAGCTATTGTTTAATGTGTATTACTGAAACCTGAAGAACATGTGGCACAAGGGTAAAGATAGCAACTTGTTGTGTTACATTGATTTAAAGATGCATTTTGAAAGACTGGTGAGGAAGAAAGCTCAATTCATTTCCCAAGGGTAAAAATAATACCCTTAGTCATTGGCCTTAACTTGTTTTGACATCTTTGTTTCTGTGTAAAGGTTAAGTAATGTGGTCAAATTTTATAAGTAATGCTTTATTAACGAAGTACTTGCATTAAGGCTGTAAAATTGAACACCAGATCAGGAAATAATAAAAAGTAAGGGTTGTATCATAAAGTTAACTGATCCATACAGCTAGTGCTCCCCAGATAAGGTACATTCTCAGCTGCCCACAGTATGTGCAGTTGTGAGTTACTGCTCCTGAATAACTTAACCTTTTAGTTTCTTCTTTTTTGACTATTTTCATTTTCAGCCTGAATGTTGAACAAATGCAACTTCTTACAAGAATTTTTAGTTTGCCTCTTCTGGAAGAAAAGCAAATCCCTGTGCCTTCTATTAGCTCAGAATAGAAATTACAGTCTGTGGCTACATAGAAATTAAAGTCTGTGGCTACTGTACCTGCTGACCTGGAAATCTTGTGGTTCTCCCTGAAGTTCCTGTGTGCACATGGTTATAGTCCAGGAATTTGTGGCACAACAACTGGGACACAACAACTTCACCTGTTTCTCAGATGTGTGATTGCCATTTAGATGCCTCTAGTGCATTTCAAGGTGAAGTCAAATTACTTCAGTGGGCCACTGCAGAGGGCAACGTAGCATGACAGATTTTTACTTTTCCATGAAATGAGATGGAAGCATTTACACAAGCTGCTCTGAAGTATCTTCTGCAAGGCAAAAGCAGATAACTGATAAGTAGGGCAGAGAAATTTACAGAACTTCTCTGCTGTTAGTCTCTGGACTGGACGGTTCACTTTCTTATCCCCACCCCAGTGAGGCAGGGAAAGAAAATAGCAAAAACACAAGTCAGAAAATTCATGGGTCAAGACAAAGACAGTTAATAGGTGAGTGTGGTGGGAAGCACAGCAAAGTAACACAGTCACCACACTGCAAGGCAAACCAATGCCCCACCAGTCTCCAAACAATGGTTACCTCGGGTTACCCTTTCTTCTTAGTCTATCTTGGGTTTTAATAAATGTTTGTTACATGGTATGAAACAGCTCTTTGGCCAGTGTGGGTCAGCAGTAGTTACTGGTAGTGTCCACTCCCCTTTCCTTGCCCACTACTGACCTTCTTCCTGGAGTGGGGCACTGTGGGGGAAAAAAGGCAACTTTACATGTGGAGGTGGTGCAAGCACTCTTCAGTAACAGCCAAACAAAAGTATTTTATCAACACAGTTTCAGCCACAAAGCCAAAATATAGAACCATACTGGCAGCTCAGGAGAAAGTTAACTCTATCCCAGACAAACCCACTCAGCTGGGTTGCTCCAGCAGTCAGCTTGCCTAGGGAAAGCTGCACTCAACACCAGGGCAATTTGTTCAACGTTTTTTAAGGTCATAA
Source organism: Cisticola juncidis (assembly GCA_013400215.1). NCBI lineage: Eukaryota > Metazoa > Chordata > Aves > Passeriformes > Cisticolidae > Cisticola > Cisticola juncidis. The sequence continues at coordinate 879,055 of VXBR01009749.1, read as the reverse complement.
ACTAAAAGTCTGAGTGTTTCTGTGTATTTGTGTATACTGCCATAGTATCTTAAAATGTAATATTTGCACTCTGCATGGATAAATTATTTAATGGCAGTAAGGAAATAACACTTCTGGACTTGTACATAGAAATGTATTTAGGGGTTCAGGTTTTTAAACTAAAAACCATTTGATGTAGAAAGAGAGATGCACTGTAATATTGCATATCTTTGAAGAGACTTTTATGTGAAACAAAGGCTGTTAGAACTGACTCTACCTCATTTGTTAGGTACTCACTGCTGCCATTCTAGCTAAGCACGTTACTTGATTTGAGGGCTGGGTAAAGTAGCTGAGAACAAACAATAAACTATTGAATGAATGATCCTGTTGCACCCACAAAACAGAACATACATTGTGAGATGTTGGTGATGCACATCTCGGAGGGAAACTGAAGATGTAAAGATGCAGATACCAAGATGAGGTATGAAATCTTGCCTGTATCAAAGTGAAAGGAAGTGTTGCCATTGCATGGAAGAAATTAGAACTTTGAGAATGCATTAACAGCTTGATTCTGGAAAACGTGCAGCCGTAGCGCTGGGCAGTGAAACCTGAGAGAGCTCTGTTGCTTTTTACCTACCTGGCTAAATTGAGCCAATTTATTTAGCCACTCAAGTGTGGACAATTTCAGCCTACAAAGAACTTCAGAAGCAAACCTTTTTATTGAGTAAGAATTCAGTGAAAGCAGACTAAACCTGCTGTGTTTCCCTCTGAGTATTTAATAGGGAAAAAGTTGAAGGCAGATATTTAGAGTCTCACGGCAAGATGATTAAAAACTAACATTCTTTGTTTCATGCTCTTTTCTTGCTCTTTACTACTCTCACCTATTCCATTCAATCAAAATTCACCATGAAAATTTACACTATGTTTCCATTTCTGGTACAAAACCACAAAGAGTGACGTGGTATTACAATACACAAAGAGTATTTTAAAAATGGGCAGAAGTGGGAGAGGGAAAATCCATCAGTCTTTTCATAAGAGAAAGTATTTCTTATAAACCACTTTTTGACATGAAGCAAGTATGCCTAGTAAAGCATGCAATTAGAAGTAAAGAGAAAGGCAGTAACACATTGATCTGTACCCAAGGCTCTGCCAGGACTGTGATTCTTGGCTCTGCTGGACAAAGGTCATTTGGTTTACAAATAGTTACTATCTAAAGAGCAGGGACTAAACTAACGCCCATAAACTGTTTGTATGGATTGTGCACAGGAAACAAGCCAATGACACTGAATGAGAGTGTCTGTTTAATGCTGGGCTTTTGCTGGGGGCAGCTTGGAGCACAGTAGTGAAGACAATAACTCTTCATTGTGAATTACATTAATTTCTAATGAATCTTTTAATTCCTAGCATTAAACCCAACATATTCTAGAGGTCTGCTCAGATCTGTTCTTATATCCTCTGATGCAGAATACAAGCTCAAATCTACTAGACCTCTTCCTGGAAAAAGAAGAGGATTCTTTCAATGTAATTAGTCTTAGCATTACATGCAGATATATATGTGTGACAGCACAGTAAATGGGGGTAATAACTCTAGGTTACTCTCAGCTTCAAGAATTAGCTGAATTGCTTGAGAATTATATGGAGTTTTCTTAAAGAGATGAACTCAGAAATAAAAAAAGGTCAGACTATGACATGTATTATGATTATTAACTGCTGTTGATGCTTTAGCAGAGACATGCAGTAAAAATTTAAATAAATTTTATTCTGATTTATGTTTGAGGAATAAATGATTATTTTATTACAAGTATTTTTTAAGCAAAGAGAGTCTCGCTTAAAAAGGTAGCATATGCAGGACTCAGGGAAACTTTTCATGCCTTTGCCAGCATTCTAATGAAACCACAGCTTGGGTGCCAGCAAGAAAAGCATGGGATTTTATGCCTGGCTGTAAGAGCCTAGATCCCCTGACTGATTCTCAATATGGTGTTTGGGTAAAGAGATGGAGGTAAACAGGTATATCAGGAAGTAAACAGGTATGTCAGGAGGTAAAGGGCTCTGTCAGGTGTAGAGTATGAAAGTTAGTTGAGTTTTCAGCTTGAGACTAGGGTAAATAAAGCACATGTATGGGCATTGAAGAAGTGGTAGGAAAATCTTTAATTGAGGGAGTATTTTAGATAAATGAATGTGATGTTTATTGTGGGGTCTGGGTTGACTAACAGAAAAAGTGCTAGCCTAAGGACAGACTATCAACCATACTAGAAGTAATATCTACTATCTACTCTATCTACTATTAGCCTAGTAGCCCTCTTAAAATTCCTTTGTTGTTGCACTTTTGGGAATCTGATGAATTTTAATTGGCTTGACTCATGTGCAAAACCTGATACTCATTCATGAGCTGGTCATGAGATCACTGGTGGTAAGGGAATACTTGGCTGTGTAGTGCAGTGCAAATGCTTTGTCACAGGAGCATGAACTTGGAAAGGCCAAGATCCTCTTAGGCAGTGGAGCCACAAGTGAATTATCTGCCCCAGAAGAGTTGAATGAAGGTCATTATGCCAAGCCCCTGGCCACGTATTCCTGATTCCCTACATACTGTATAGAGAGGCTGTTTTAGATGTATTTATTGAGTGTCTCACAACTTTTATTGGTATTGTTTTTCATTTTTCACAACTTCTAAGCCAAACTCCTTCAGGATCATGAGGCTGAATGTTTATGCCTCAGGGAAAGAGGAAAATTATAACTAAAGAAGTATTGAAACCATTAGGAATGGACATTAGGAATAGCTTTTCTGTGCAGCATATTATTTAATGATCTTCAAGTTGTACATTAGACATCAATAAGAAAAGCTGTGGTCCAGTGGATAATGATAATTTCCAGCTTTTGGGTGGTACACTGTTGTTTCTAACACTCCATACATCACCAGGAAGCTAAATTTGTGTCTCTTGTGCATTTTGAGTTCTAGACAATATATTCAGGAGACAAAATGAAAAAAGAAATTTAGACCTCATTGTATTTTTTTCAAGTCAGCCTCTCATAATTTTATCAAATCTTGAAAATCTTCTCATTTTCACTCATATTTTTCTGTTCCTCCATCATGTTTTATTGCTTTTTTGCCCTATCCTCATGCTTTTTGCTATCTAATTCCTGCTGCATATCAACAGTGTTTTGGCTTGTAGAAAAGCCATAACTAACAGTGAATCTTGCCTGATGATATTAAAGTGACACATATTACATGATTTCCCCTGTAATTATTTATTATTTGCCTGCTGAAGTTCTTCTGGACAAGCAAGCTGTATTTGCAGAAAAGGGTTATCAAGTAGTGAGCAGTCAAGGTGGTGAAAAAAATATGTGAAATACACGTGTCATTGCTCTGCAGAGTGCAGCATGGACTTATTCCTGGTACTTCCTCTATCTCTGTTTCCCTGTTTAGGTAGGGGTGTGTCTGGTAATATATTGCAATCACACATCTCTATGACAAAGACAGATCTGTCACTAAATGTTTAACTATTACATTGTATAGAAAAGGAACCGGGAAAGAGTAAAACAAGCTTTTTTTACGTTGCATCTTTCCATTGATATCACTAATGCAATCTTCATTTTCTGACCTTTTCACATAACGCTTGATATATGATAGTCTTTCTATGGAAACTTCAATATTGTGGGAATTATTTTAACATTTTTAGAAGGTGTGTGCACAAACCTTTGTCACCTTGCAGTACATACACATACCTTTGTCACCTTTACTTTTCTAGGATGGAAATGCAGGCTCAGTGTTCTGTAAAATCCTCAAGTATTTAATGTGAATGTAGCACTCAGTATTGCTATGATTTTAAGTAATGGAATAACTCCATAGGTCCTAAACTATTGCAAGGAAACTGTTCTCCCTCTGAACACCCTCCACCACGCTGTGCTAAGCAAACTTCAGCACTAGGACCCATTCGGTATCTGTGGAGTTAACCAAATTAAGCTTACTTCCAGTTAGCCTCTGTCACCAGGAATGCAATTTGTGTTTACCTATATAAGGAAACCTGTTCGCCCCGGAGGAGCTCGGCGGGGCTGTCCGTGCCTGCAGAGGGGCGAGCGCGCTCCGCGGCGGGCGGGGCAGGGCCGGACCAGCGCAGCCCCGGCGGCCGCAGCGCCGCCCGCCAGCCAAGGGCTGTCCCCTCTTCTTCGGCTCGGGAAAAGAGGGAAAAACCGGCAGCGGGAAAAATGGAGGAGCAGGTACGTCAGGAGGATCCTCTCAGCCGGGGGGTGGCGGAGTCGCGGTGCGGGAAGGGTCGGAGGGTGTTTGCCCCTCCAAGTGTTGCTCCCTCTAAAAGCGCCTGTGAGCTCCGTGGGGGCTGCGGAGCGGAGCGGGCGGTGCTGGGGAGCAGCTCAGTAAAACTTATCTGACACTCCGAGTGCTCCCACGGCGGACGCACCTTCGGTTTACTGCAGAGATTCTCAAACTTTCTTAGCTCGGGTGGAACGCAGATGTGAGCTGAGACTGGAAATAAAGCTGAGATGCTTTGCTCAGTTGGGTGAAACTCTGCAAATGCATGGTGTTATCATCCTAGTATATCAGGGAAAATAAATTCTTGACATGTTTTTGTTCGTTTATTTATTTTTTAATCTTAAAATGTACATTTGGCAAAAGGTGCACTCATTTAGCACGTCTAGGGTTTTGGTGTGTTTTATCTGAATGTATGTGAATGCAGCTAAATCAGCATAGCTGGAATGTGCTTGTTACAATACAGGGAGTTCTTGTAACAATAAAGATTCTGCGGTGAGTTAAAAAATAAACTTCAGGTACTGTTATAGGAAATGTAGGCTAAACAGGTTCTACTACAATAGGGATCACCCAATTCAAAACAAGTATTTGTATTTCTTAGGAAGTATTTGCACAGTAGGATAATTTTTTTAAAAAGGATTTCATTAAAATCCTCACAAACATGGAGAAAATTTTGTCTGAATATTTTAAGTCAAGACATAATGAAAAATGAAGTTGGAAACAAAATTCGAGTAGATCTCTAGCTGTAGGAATACTGGAGTGTAGTCTGTCAGGACAGTTACTTTAAGTAGCATGTTCACTGTGGAACTTTATTTAAGTTTTCTGCCATTATGGTGAAAAACATAGGAATGGAAAAATATTTTCAGTTGATCTCTCAGAGTATCTTCTAAGAAAAAAAAGAACTGCAGAGAACTAGTCAGAAACAGGTGGAGTGCCTTTTCAGAATTTTTGGTTTTCTGACATTAGAGATTAATAGATATGTGATTACTTTCCTCTTATTTTCATAGTTATCCATATTTATGTGTGCACAGGCATGTGAATGGACCCATTATGGGACATGTAGCTACATCTTTCCTAGTAATCAAAGTGGGAAAGTAAAAGATTATTATTTAAAAACTTCTTCCTTCTAAATGGCTGTAACTTCTATGAATTAATCTCTCACCAAGATTAGTAATATAGTATTACCTGGTTAAAATTAATTCAGAATAAAGAATTAAAAGTCACTTGTGCTCATAGATATTATCATTCATTCTATGTAAGATTTTTGTTAAACTCCTGACTTTGAATGTTGAGTGAGGTTTTAATGGGAGTGACACAGGAGAGCTATAGTAGTTTCAGTAGAGACTTTTACAGGAGCTTCAACACCACAAAGTACATAGCAAGTTCCTGAATATCTATTTCAGGGCTATAGCTAATGGGTTCTTTGTGATGAATCATCTTTGGTTGTGGTGGAAGCCACCATGGCAAAGAAAGCAAGGCTGGTGGACCAGAACCATAAATTTCACCTGTCACACTTCTCCTGGTGGTTTTGTGGAATATCTTTATTATTTTGAATTGAAAAAGTCCTTCCAGAGAAAGGACTTTTAACAGGGCTGTTAGTAAAGCGTAAATTTAAAGGGCAAGAGAAGGCTCCAGGGAAACAGGCTCTTAAATCACCTTTTCCAAGTCTCTGCAGGAAATTGCATTGCCCCCATCAGTTTGTCTAGCTATGTTGCAATCATTAATGGTATTTTGATTTCCCAGTGCCAAGCAAGGTAGAAGTGTGGTTCAAAGTCTCTGCAGTGTGATCTGGGCTGACATGAGCTTGCTGTGCCCCTGGATCTGAGCAGGCAGCTGTGAGGCAGGGCTGGAGCAGGGCTGGCCTGCCTTAGCCTCGGGGAGCCCATGTCCCTTTTCAAGGGACACAGGGGAGGAGCTGGTTCTCCTCCTTTCAGACACAGTGTCACCTGTCCCTGCCACCCATAGGAGATGTGTAATGGTGTGGCTTCAGGGGTTGCAGCATCAGGGGGTCCTGACCATCAGGGGGTCAGACAAGGAGTGATGGCTGGGAGACACATCCCAGGGAAATTTTATCCTTGTTTAGAGTGAGAAAAGAATTTCAAAGTAAATAAAATGCAAATTATTTTTATCCCATTTAAAAGATGGGATAGACCTTGTGCTATATTGAAAATAACAAGAAAATCAGGGTGACCTGACTGGGTGACCATTATCTGGCCTGATCTCCTGCAAATCACCCCGCTACCCTAGGCTTGGACCTCTAACCCATGTAAATAAGTGATGAGCTTTATTCACTGATTAAAGAAGAAAGAGCTAAAAGCATTCTGACCCTGTTGAAAGATTTTTTTTTCATTCATTCAAGGATCCCTTTGTATTAATTTTAATTAATTTTAATTAACTATGTTCAGAGTGCAGTAATGGTGTTGTGTTGGACTGTTTATTTTGAGGATGAATCTGTTGAAGCCAGCTGAAGGCAATGAACACATCAAATCTGTGCATACACATGTGGTGCCAGCTTCATTTGTGTAAGACAGGACTGAAGGAAAGCAGAAATAGTTGGACTTGATGGTATTAATGGTGAAACAAAATTATCTTCTGCCTTCCTGTTGTGTTTCTGATGGGTTAGTTCATGAGAACTACTAATAATTTGTCACTTTTAAATCAGAAAGTGCTTTATATATTTAGCATATAGTATCATAAAATTTTTGTTGATGAAAATGAAAGGACATACTAAATGTTTTCAATGTTTTTCCACATTTAGTAGTCTGCTCATGCTAGAAACAAAGTCAGGGCACTTTTTTTGGTAGGCTTGCTTGACTTGCATCCATCACCTCATTTTTGCTTCCATTTTCTGATTTGCATATAATTTGAAGCTGAGTGCTCTTACACACTGTCAGGAGGCAGTTTGGTACATCATGTTTTTCCCTGATAGCTTTACCTCATATCTTTACACATTCAATAAAATTAAAGAAAAAAAGACTACTAACTTTTCAAAGGTGTAACTGGAGAGCTTGAAATAATAAAAGAACATGCTGTACTAGTTGCATGCTCCCTTTACGATTTTGTTAAAGGCTTTGCCATTCCATTATGCTATCATTTTGTAGTGTAAGCATTTTATATGGCGTGTGTGATTTCATTGCCCTTAAGTGACCTTAGTAAATTCCTTATTTCCCCTGAAGCACATACCTAATTGAAAATTGCCATCTGCAGTTGAAGAGCTCTAAGCAAGAGCTCTAAGAATAACTCAAGATGGAGATGGGTATCTAGAGAGCAGAGCAGAATCACTTTTTCTGTAGAATTCACTGTATTGCATGAAATAAAATACTTGTTTTGAAGATGAATGATAAGGAATTATAGGAAAGGCATCTTTATTTGTCTGCCCAGTTCATCTGCCTAATGCTGCTCTCCAGAGATCATGAGATCCACCAGAAAATGTGTGTTGCCTAATATTTTTTTTAACCTTTTTAAAATCTTGCCTCTCTTCTTTCAGCGTTTGGTAAATGTATTTGGAATTTAAAGTCAAAAATATAATTTCACATTTGAGCTGGGCTTTCTAGTCCAGTAGCTGTCCTCATCCTGCAGTGCCTTGCTTGGCTCTGGTGTGCCACTTTCAGGATACAGTTATGGTGATTGCAACCAGAACCTAAAAATGAGAAATGTCTGGCCTAGCATTGCTTTCATTACAGCTCCTGTGAGCATAAGTGCTTAAGAGTCATGAAAATGAGGGAGGCAAAAAGCTGGACAGTGTGAAGCTGAGGAATGGCTTAGGAAGGCACTTAGATGAGAGAACATTAAAATGTGCTCTGGATTAGAAGTCTGTGACATCCGTATATTTGTTCACCATTGTGTAACAAAATTGTTTAGGACAGGAAAAATGCAAGTATTTTAATTAAAAAGGGTTGAGGAATGTAAAGAATGACAAGTCTGTGATGAGGATGTGAAGTTTTTATCCTGTCTTCCTGTGTGTTTATTCATTCCAAAAAGTTGAGAAGAGAAAATGACTGGACTGAAAATTAAGCCTCCACAAATTCTCCAGTCCTGTGTTATCTCTCAAGCAGTCTTATTTATGAAAGCTATTCTTTTAAATCTATTTTTTTAAATTCCAAGTTATTTTTCAAAACCTATTATCAGCTTTGGAATACACACTTCTCTGAGACACATAAGGGGAAGGTATTAAAAATACGCAACCTGTGTTAAGGTCTGAATTTACCAGCTACTTAAGATGTATTTCCCTGCTGTTTTCATTTTTTTTTCTTGCATTAAAAATATTAGCATTAAATCTAGGTTTTGATGGTATAGCAATTAATAAAGGGAAGACAAATATTTTGTTGCAAATTTTTTGTGATTCCATATTTTAATATTTTCACATTAAATATATTTTGTGTTCAGCAAGATATCTAGAAATGTACTTAAGTCTAAAAGTCTATACAAAGGCAGATGCATGCCTAATCTATCTATATCTATGATTGTAACACATCTTCAGTTTCATGTGCATCTAATATCTCCGCTGAATTTTTTTAAAAAAGTTACTATTTTTGCGTGATTGTGTGCACAGACACTGGAATAATTGGTACTTGCTTTTAGGTGAATCAGTCAATACTCAAGATTTTTCTTGAACAAACTGAGATCTTCCATTTATGGGTTCACTATGCGGTAGAAGTTCAATTGCACTCTCTTTCCTTTAGTAGTTTCCCTTAATGGTGTTTTAGTATTGATCCTCTGCAAGCTGGATTTAAGAAGATTTTTTTTTTGGCATATTAAAAAAAAAAAACAGTTGCTTTCATTAGATATTATTATATGAAGCTGAGCTTCATTTAGCATTCATGATGTTCACATTCAATGTTATAAAAGAAAGGCCATTTTTGACCCCTTGTGCACAGATCCAGTCATTGCAATGGGCTGAGGGTGCTCTGCTTGGTGACACACTGGATTGCACAGTGCTCAGGGGTGTCAGTGCGAAAGTGTCAGGACTTGTCTGCTGTGCTCCTCCAGTGAAACATGTGGTCCTGCTGCTGAGTTTCTAACATTTCTGCTTTGTAGCTGCCTAGCCTGGAAAATTCCATGTAAAACCTCAGATCCGGCCTCCTGAGGTGGATGTTTTTGGACAAATTGAATTTCACTATGAATGAAACAACAGTAATGTTCCTGCTGTGTTAATTCTGTAAAATGAGTAGTTGTTTTACTATGCTGTTCATGTCTTAGTTGTCTCCTTCATGGGAAATTCCATCTAATTATAGCTGGGGAGTTTAGGCATTAGCAGTTAGTTATGAATTCTTACCTTAGGTTCAGCAATCTACCCAGGGTGGTTTGGGGGATCCTGGTGGTTGTGTGTTCAAAGTTATGTAGCTGTGCTTAACACTCCAGTGGGAAGTTCTGGCCACGTTGCATTTTGCCTTTGATATCCTGCCATGCCACCACCATTAATGCAAGCTTAGACTGCAAACATCTGTTTGCTTTTATTGCACATGTGTTGCTTAAGATGTTCAGTTTTCAGATGATGTGAATCACTGGACGCCATGAGCATGTATAATTGGTGTAATAAATAAGCCTTAAGTTGTGTCAATAAAGTGCATGTCCTAAAAAATGCTATCTATGATATACACAGAAGAGAAAAGTGACAACTTCATGTCTAAGCTTGCAAGTATTTAATATTTTAGTGGGTTTTTAATGGTTTGGAGGGAGTCACATAAATTTCAATACAGAAGGAAAGATTGTATGCATCCATATGTCAGACAAAGATGATGAGAACAGAGAAATGCAACTGATAGAAAACAAAATGATGAAAGCTCTATATCCTTCATTCTAGAATCTCACCACATTTAGGGCATGAGTTGAACACTTGTAACAAAAAAAAGAGGCATTTTGATATCCCTGCATATACTCTAAAGTGCTCTCTTTAATGAAAACATTACCTGGATTTGGAAATAAGTTTAGCTGTTGATCTCAGCAAATTTTCAGCAGTACTCCATAAGTACATTGATGCTTCAGAGATCTGCCATGTTGGTTCTAGTGTGTATCATTCCACATTGCTGGAGTGCACAACAGGATCACTTTGGTTTGGATTAATGAAAGTGAGTGAAATGACTTGCAGTTGTTAGCTTGTGTTTTAATTTTGGAGGTTAAGCTAATGTGCCTTGAAGGTTTAATTCATATGTTTCTGTATCATGAGGAGTCTAATTTGGACATTTTCTCTGCCACATGAGAACTAAAGCAACAAAACACAAGGAGAAATGGAAGATTACAGTTGAGCAGAACCATCAGCTGGAAGGTCTTTATTCCCCCACAGACATTTTAAAGTTGTTATGCAGAATTGCTATAATATAATAAAAATTAAAACAAAAAGCTCTCTAGAAAGGGTTTGCAAAACCAAAAAGTTTAATTGATGGAGTCAGTATCATCTGCCAAGTTTCCAGTACAACACCCAGGCTGAGGGAGGTAGAACTAAATTTGAAAGTTATTTCCCTTGCTGGCAAGCTTGTCTGAAATCAAGAAGATATAATGGAATCAAAAGAAGAGTGATTTTCTATAGTCAGAGAAGAAAATATAATTTATTTCTAGAAAATGGGGAATATTTCAGTCAGCAGGAGTATCTGTGGGCTACTTCAAATTAGAAAATGAATGCAAGTCACTGATGAGGCAAAATGCTGAAATGTGAAAGCCATTCTGGGAGTCATTACTGAAGGCATTATGAACAAGAGGACAAGAGGTAACCATTTTGGCCTGTTCTGTTGTGATAAACAGAAATCTTGAATTGTTCACTCAGTTTTACTCATGATACTTTAAAAAAATACACAAACAAACTGGAGAAAGACTAATGTAAAGCAAACCAAAAATTGTATTGGGGAAATAAATAGATTGCAGGAACTGAATGTGTTTTATTGCAAATCTGTATTCCCAGTGTGTCCTGCACAAGAAACTTATGAACAAATGTTCTGTCCATCTGCCTTCTCTCAGAGGTCCAAGGAGGAGCAGAGCTTTTCCTGCTGCCCACTGCTGCCTTCATGAACAAAAGGTGAACAGTTGCAACAGCCACTCCGAAATCTGGCAATTCATGGGTTTTCCTATCAAAGTGCTGCTTGCATGAGCTCAGCTTGGTGAATTGCTTAGAATTTTCTATAAAAGAGAATAAATAACACAGACATGGTTATAAATGTGACATCAATTAATTGTTCTTCGTCTCTGAGGATGGAACAAAAGGCAATTTGCAGTAATGGTGGGTTTCATTAGATTCTAGGAAGAGTTCTACAGCTGGTATTTAGGCACTGTGATGGGTTACCCAAAGAAGCTAGGTCAGCCTTTGGAGATTTTTCAGGCTGAACAAAATATTTTCTGTGGGGGATCTAAGTGTAGCTGATTCTCACAGTGAGCAGGGAATGACTCCACAAAGACCTTTGCAGACTTACAACTGCAGTTGCTTGCTATGACTTTGGCTATCTCTCTAACATGAAATCTGGAAATATTTCCCAATTTCATATCCCAACCTGTCTCATGTCCATGTTCCAACACCTTAGCAGCACTTAAGCTGGGCCTGCATTTTCCTTTCATGTCCCTCTTATGCCTCCAGTTCCCTCACTCTAACCAGGTGGCAGCAGATCAGCAGTGAGACTGGTGACCCACAGCTGGCCCTTGCCCGTGAAGAAGAGCAGCTTCAGCCTCAGGCTGGGACCCACTGCTGCCCTCTCTACTGATTCCAGTACTCACTGCTTTAGAGTTTGGGACCTCTGAACGACTGTGTCACTTGAGCTTTTACCCAATTATTAGTCTCAAGAGTTATTGCCAGGACTCCCATTTTAACATTAGCATTCAATAACAACAAATACAAGAGAGATTAGATGAATTAATATAAAACCTAATAAAACCATGCTAAGAGTGTGAATTGGTACATGAACAAAACCACTGCTATTTACTCTACAAAATAGACTCCTTTTTCTCTTACTATGTAGATCATGTGATGTAGCCATGAAAACTGGAACAGCACAATCTCTGTCGATGTAAAGTAAGCAAGAAAATTACCGTAAATAAATGTGGGGATGATGCTAGTGGAGGAGAGGAAGCTGTTCTCCTCAGTGGTGAGCCTAAGTAGGAGGTAGATTGGATGGTGACATGACAAGGTTCTTGTTGGAGAACAAATTTGGTTTGTTGTGTAAAATGTGTTATTGATGTGCTGTGGGCAACTAATGAGTCCATCTCCTCTGTCTTGTGTGGCAGTGCTGAGTCATTGATTACGGTCAATCGATGCTGCTCACTGCAGTGCTGTATCCATTAATCTCTCTGTGAGAGTATAAGGCATAGCATTCAATCAATAAGGTCCCAGATTAAAGGCAATGATCCAGGAAAAAGAGAATGTAAAAAAAAAAGAAAAACAGGGAAATGGAAGCGAATATGATTTCTTCTACTTGATACTTCCCATAACCTTCTCATGACTCAGTATTTCTAAGGTTAGCTGCATTGTGAGATCATGATTCATGAGGTTTGTTTACTAAATGAATTCCGTAATGATGGTTAAATTAATTGTTTGTGTCTAATTCACAAAAAGGCCAATGCTGAACTGTTGGCCTTCCTAAAATTGGAAAATGATCTCATATTGTGATTTTTAAATATAGTTGAATGTTTTTATAAGCACTAAACCTTTTCATTTCTCACAGTCATCCATTTGAATCAGTCCATCTGTTCACTTGTCTTTGAATACTTCACTCTGATTTGGAGGAGGATGCAAAGGTGTTATAGCAGAGGTATCTTCTGAAAGAACAATCTGCTTTCTACTACACTGTTCAAAGACACCTCTCAGGGGCAGAGCCTGAATATGCTTCACTCCTTGTTCCATAGCTGGGGCTGTTCTTCAGAAGTCTTTTTCAGGCCAGTATTTAGCCAGAGTGGAGAGAGTGTCACTGTGAATTTCACAGCTCTCTGGCCAAAGACTGTGTGGTTGACTGGGGACTCCATCTTGCAAAAGGGATGCCATAATGCATTCTGCTCATTCCTGTTGGAAACTTACTGTCTTCCACAGTGGTTTCTGTCTTAATTCAATCCTTATTCTGGACACAGAAGAAGGGAATGTTGTCTCAGGCAGCCAATGTGTAACTGTTAGGAAAAATACTTGGTTTGTGATGGCACTAATTACTACAATCATTAATTACTGTATTTTCAAGAGAGAAGCATATTATTTCACATTCATAGACAACATCGCTCTCTTTCTGGGGTTTAGAAATTTTCCATCTAAAAATAATTTGCAAAAATTAAATTTAACTAAGCTACTAAAATGGGCTACTAAAATATTCAGTAATTTTAAGCAACTGTGTAGCCATATGTCTATTCTAACCCAGCTTTTGACGTATTGCCTAGAGGGAAATACTCGTTAAAATGTTTGGACAGACTATATCTAAAGCTAAAGCTTGTTTGAAAGATGACATTCTTCTAAACAAGGTTCAGTATTTCTCCTAGATCAGGATTGGGTCAATGGCTTTTCATGGCCTTATATTATGAAAAAGAAAATCTGAACAGTAATGTGCAAATATGGAACCAATATTCAACCAAAAAACATTCTGTACTTTCTAAAGAGCCATGCCTCAGCATTTTTCCTCCACTGAAATAACACTAGATTGAGAAAGATGTGTCCTGTAGCCTAGGTTTTGCTGGACTTCAGGGTGTGGGATGTGTGATGTTAAGCCTTGACTGCTGTGCCTGTTGCAGCCACTTCCCCAGACCAAGATCTACAACATCTCCCTTACAGGGGGTCATGGGCTGCCCTCTTCTCATATCCAGAAACTTCACTAACTTTCTTCAGTGCCAGTGCATTGTTTCATTTGCTTGCAATTTTCTTCCAAGTGTTGTTGCTAGTAACTGTTCTCTCAAGAGCTGGACAAACTCATTGATTTATAAGCCCAAGAAGAGATGTTTTTGGTTTTATCTATCTTTTTATTTCTAACTTGACCAGGAAAGGCAATATCTGTGCTGGAAACCTTCCCTCTCCTAAAGAGGCAGTGCTATGGCCAGAAGGTGACATATCTGTGTGAATATAAACTTATTCCCTCCTAGAGTGCCTGTGTAACTGGAAGAACAATGTCACAAAAATCAGGACTGTGTGGTCCTCTGGGGTGAGCTGTCACCAAAGGAAAGGGGTACCCTGGCTTGTGGGCCTAACTAATGTCAGTCTTACATTTTACATTATGAGGATGCTGGAAAAGCAAGGAATTTTTCTGCCCACATGGAAACTGTAAATGTGACAGATGGAAAACCAAGACAAAATCAAAACAGGTTTTCAAAAGTCTTAAAAGCTCCATGTAAAGGTAGGTGCCTCCATAGGCTTCTGGCACTTTCATTAACATGGGTCTCGTGAATTATGAATAGGTGGAGATAGCAACTGGGTACTGAGATGTTTGTATAAGCATATAACCTGATTTGTCTTTTTCTTGGATTTCTAAAAAACAAGTTTTTCCAAATTAATCAGTCTTTCACTGTAACTGTTTGGTGCAGAGTCTGAAGTCACTGCTGTTTACCCCTGGTTCCCTGGCCTTGTGTTTAAGCCACTGTTTGTTTTTAAGTAGAGGGTGAATGGGGAAGTATTTCTTGTGCAGAGTGCTGGGAAGGTGACAGTGTTACATTTTCCCACCTAAGAGAGACTGTTCCCAAGGCCTATTCCTCTGTGCCCTTGAAATCCTGTGGTCCAGCTCCCTTGTAGCATTCTTTCTGGTGATACATCAGCTGTAGATAAGGATTCCTTTCTCAGAATGATCAGCTCTTTCAAAGCAGTGATATCAGCCTGCCTGCAATTCCTGGGGGAGAAAGGGTTAGCTATGAACTATGGGGAGAAGAGAGTCCTGTGTTCGTGGGACCACAAGATTTCAAGGCTCTGAACACATAAATTAATAGAACAGTCCATTCTATTGGACTGACCTCGCTTTTAAAACTTGCAGGTGCATATTGAAATCTCTCTCTTTAATCAAAATTCATCAACAGTAGCAAACACATGTAAGAACTGAAGGCAGTTTCTCTATTGTTTCCTATAATCACTTTTGAATATAAACCCCAACACTTTTCTCGTGCTCTCAGGTGGGTAGAACTTTTATTCTTATGTACAGTGGTAACCACTAAGGTTTATGTTGAACATTTGTAAATGAAGCATAACTTTTCTGTTCTCAATTGCACTGATTTAACCTGTCTTTTAAGTTTCTGTGAAACTGCAGGGAGAAAGGAGCTTTTAAGATAATACAAAAAGGGAAAGGATCTTGCCTTTTTCTGTTACAACTTGTTAGAAGCCCACAATTGGTTTTGGACAAAGGATTCCAGAGAACTGGCTTCTCTCCAAAGTGACTTCCAACTTTATTCTTAAAGGAAGAGATCCCAGGTGCAGGAGACTGAAGTAATAGGGGATCTAATACCAAGACTGTCAATTTTTTTTTTTCTATAGGATGCTTCTTTTTTCTGCCTAATGTAAGATAACTATAATTACAATCTAATTTACAACTGCAATGGTAAGTACACTTTCCTTTTGACTCCACATGAAAAAACTGCTGTGCTGAACCCCAATGTTCATGCATCCACAAAAAAGACAAAACATTTTTCTGTTTCAAGATAAATTCTTCACCATATATGTTATTGTTATTCTAGAATTAAGATGCAAGCTAATAAACTGAAAGGTGATGTGGTGTCGCTTTTGCAGAGCAGTGTTTATCTGCTATAAAGAAAGGTGCTTATAAAGAACACAATCATCTGAAAAAAATTCAAAAGCACAAAAGAGGAATTATTTACAGTATTTCATCCCAGCATGCATCAAAAAGGATGTTGAATGAGTATTACAGAATCATTCAAACAGCACTGATCAGCACACAGAAATTAATACATGGTTTATGACAATTTTTTGAGAGATCTGTATCCAATTATAAATTCCTCTTCAGTTTATGACTAACATTTATGGAGTAGTCTTTCAAGGGAAGTGGTGAAGCACTGTGTACTCAACTGTTGGCAAATGAGGTCTGCAAAATGTTTGAGGGCTCTTCAGAAAGCAGATCTGAGAGGAGCAGTGGTGTGGATGTGATGACATGGTGGAATTTCCATGCCTCAGTTCTGACTTGCATTTTGATAGTTGTGCTAATGCAGAAGCACCAGGTTGTGCCAAGTTCACAGCATTCAGGGTAAATTAGCGAGTCCCTCCAACTCTATTATTAGAGAATTTTCAGACTGAGGTGTTTATTTTGTTGTATTTGATTTGAAAATACGAATGCATTTGAGATGAAGGAGAATTGTGTTACAGTTTAACTGAGGATGGAATCACTGTTCAAAGCACAAGAAACAACAAACTCTGAAATAGCAAATGTCCCACCAATTACATGACTGATCTATGTTATGAGAAAGAAAAAAGGGGATAGATATGGTGCCTCTATGACATAGGATGACATTAGAACCCACTGTGGGCTTTATAGCTTGCCTAGAAACAACCTCTCAGCCAGTTACTTGGAAATGTGGCAAATAGCCATATTCCATATTTGCTCAAGCCCCAGAGAGTTATTTAGATTTTTCTGGTTTGTGTTGTTTTATTATTTTTTCACCTATTGTTTTTGGTTGAAAGCATGAGTTGGTCAAAACATTTTCTTGGAAGTATTGATTGACAACACTTCTACTATAAAAAGGCTCTTCAGTGGAGGAGGAGCAGAGAAGCTGGCTTCAAAATTGCATATGAATTTTCTCTGATTTAGTCTCTCAGAGTCATATCAAATTATTGACAATAATAATTTGAGATTATTCAAATATAATTATGAGATTTTAACCCTGAGTCTGTCATAGCTTGAATACATGACCCAGTGCCTGGCTGCTTTGAGTTCCTCCTGACAGCTTCTAATGTATATTTTTGTATAATAATCATACTTCTTTTTTTTTCTTCAGAAGAACTCAGAGCATGCATCTCAAGTGATTTTTATAAGTATTTTACCAGAGTCTGAAGTGAATGAGTCTTCCTTTCTGTTGTCTTCCTCTGCTTCAGGTCATCATAAATTTACCTAGGTGTATGATGAGGCATTTCTGAAAGGAAAATATTTTTGTCTTGTTTTAACTTAGTCCATATAAAGGATTTTGTCTAAAAAGTAATTTTTCCTGTGCCTCCTTTCTTTGCAGTAACTTAAAAAAAACACCCTAGTCTTTTGGAATTATGGCATGATGAACCAGGCAAATGTGGTCCTACAAGGAAAGTAGCCCTGCAGCAACAGCTCTGCAAGGAAAGTTGAAGGGACCTTGTTTGATGTCAGACTGGTACAACTGGCAGCTTCTTAAACAATGCTGTTATGTTCCTGGAACATGTTCAAATGGCTTTTAATGTGGGGGCCCTTAACCGTGTGAACTACCAGCTTTACTCTTATGATTTACCACTCAAAAGTGACTGGATTAATACAGGGCACCAGTGTCTCTTTTGAGCCTTTTCTTTTGAATAGGATGGCATCCTGATTTATCCACAGCTTCATCAGGTTCTGTCCTTGTCTGGAGCCCCGAGCATTTGTGCTCACTTATACAGATGTTTTTGCTCAGGCTTCTCTTTTTTATGAAACCTGACCACTCTTTGCTGAAAGCCTGTTTATTTGGTAAACTCAACCTCTGGCTAAGCAAAGCTTGTAGCCTGTTAGGAATGAGGTTCTTTGAATGTGGCAGCTTTACCTGCTGTTTTTCAGCTGTGTGCATGAATGGCCATGCTGAGAAAAGTAGCACATCACTCCCTCTGTAACAGGGTGCTGTGCCTACAACAAGGGTGTCTGCACCGGCTGCATAAGCGATCTGTGATGAGTTCATATCACAGGCCAGTTTTACAGCATTAAAGGACTTTCTCCCAGAACTAAGTGGTGCAAGGAAATTACATATCTTGCACACAAACTTTCAGTGTTTGATAATTGAAAAGGACTCAAGTTTATTGTGAATATTACTTACTAGGTTAAGTTATTTGGACCAGAACAGGGATCTAAGGCCCCTGAACTTGCGACATTTACACACTTGCTTTGCTTGACTATATAGTATAGCCCTGTGTAGGTTAGTAGGTCTCTCATGGCAGTAAAAGTAATCATGTAAGAAGGTCTTCTTGGAACTGAAGCCTCGTATTTAATTCTCAATACATCAGAAAACCAGTGAAGAGTATTGCAGGACAGCTTAACAACCATATTGGCAGCTAGATGATTTTGTTCATCGAATTTTGGACAGATGGCAAGGAGTCTATTTATTGTAAGCTGAAAATATCAGAGTAATACCTCCCTGTAAGTGTAGCAGAGTAAAATGTCACTGCAACGATGCAGAAAGACTAGAACACAGAATATTTTACAGATGTTACTTTCCCTTTTGCTCTTCCCACAGTTCTGATATTGCTCTTCCCAAAGTCTTGAGACTGACCCAAAAATATTTTGACAGTGTTAAAAACTGTTCGCCTCCCTTCACCTATCAGAATTTGCTAACCAGCATTTTTATGCAAGATTTGAGGTGGAATGTTGTAAAATTATGTGCTTTAATCTGTAAAACTCTGGACTCTGTCCAACAGACCGTTTTATATGGCCTGGATCCTTTTCAGACAAACAGGATCTGTACCAGGGTGCAAAATTGTAGACAACTGATGCATTCTTTAAAATAACTACAAGTTGGCTCACTGCCTTTTCTGGGAGTCTGTCAAGACTCCCCCACTGCTGCCTAGGAATGTATTTTTGAAACAGGAATTGCCAGGAGTGCCAACAAAGTAACAAGTTTAAAGGTAAACTTTCTTTCCTGCGGCAGTTTGAGAATTTCTTTGTAACTTGCTGGCCTTCTAAGTAAAATGGGTAGGGCACTTAATCCTTCTCAATCTACGTATCTGTTATCTCAGCAAATAAGTATTTTTATGATTTATAAAAGGCAAATGTGCCATGAGGGTTTTTTTCTTCTTTAGTGGTAGACCAGCTTCCTAAATCTGTGATGTCATTGCCAAATTTGCAATTTAGAAATTTGTTACTTGATATGTGCAAATTGCTTCAAGCCTCCTCCAGAAATCTTCAGCTGTGGGTAGCAACTCCTGTTGTCCCCCATCTGGGGGGGGAAACTACTCCATCTCCTTGCAAGCATTTATTAGTTGCATTATTTCCCTGCTTCTCCACATTTTTGTCCTGTATTTTTAAACCCAGAACTTCTGGACCATCACTGTTCTCTGTCCTTTACCTGATGGGATCAGCTTTAGCTTCTTCCATGAGGCATCTGTTCTTTGCCTTAGCTGTGGCAGTAGCATATGAAAGGTTTTATCTGCCTCCACACTTGGATTCAGCTAAGAGATACTTCAGGTAAGGATAAAAGTACAAATGCTGGTGGTAGCATAGGTAAGAGGGGGCTGGATATGTTATTTTTGTTCTCTCCAAGGGAAACAGGCAGGTCTCTCTGACTGTCAGTGAGAAGAGGGAAGGCTCATAGGCAAGGGTCTTCTACAGAAGAAGAAAATGATGAGTGACAGCTGCTTTTCCCCTGATGAGTTAGCAAGGGAAAATTGTTCTAGATTATCATCCATCAACATGTCCTTTTAGACCTCAGCTGGGAAATTTGGCAGGGCTCTTACAAATATGTCTGCTTCTCAGTGAAGTAGCAGTTTGACTCAACTCTCCTTGCTCGACAGCAATACTAGGGATGCTAGCAGAGACTGAGTGAACAGTGCCAGTGATGTTTAATAGAAAGGGTGTCATATTTAAACTCATACCAATTTTAAAATTCCAAACTTGCCTCAAGGAAATTGTGTGAGCGCATGATGATTTTTGGATGGCAGGGGAAAGGTTGGAGTCTTTGATACTGTTAGTTTACAAGTGTCCTGACTATTAGAGCAGTGAATGAGATGTGGCAGTAGCAACATCACAAAATTATATCCCAAATGTACAGGCATATGCATGACAAAGCTTCTCATAGATAAGAAATGTTGCTTTGGAGGAAGCCCTCTTTGTGTTTCTAATGATATGTTTTGTGGCTCTAGAAAAATACACAAACTCAGGTTGCCTTTAGAAGTTTAGGAATGGTGTAATCAAAGTGAATATTTGCAGAAGTGTTTAGGTTTTTTGGTTCCTCTAAATTAATAGAGAAAGGTACAGTCTACTGCCAAAAAACTAAGAAATATAACGGCCCAGCTGCTTGCCAGCGTTTATTATGCCTTAGGAGACATTCCTTTTTGTTCTTTTTCTTGTGAATGTAACCCAGGTTTGATGAAGGTAATTATACTTTTGCAATTATACTGGTCCTGGCTAGAATAGAATAGATTTTTCTTTTCATAGAAGCTCTGTGTTTCAGAATTTTGGCTGAAATAGAACTGATAACATTCTTAGTACTGTAGCTGGTGCAGAACAATGTTTATACAGCAGTGAGGTCTCCTCTGTTTCTCACTCTGACACTCCAGTGAATAGATTGAAGGTGAGGGTTCACAACCAGGCAGGTGACCTGAACCAGGCAAAGAGATATCCCATATAAAGTTATGCCTCACAATAAATGGGAGATATAGGGAATTAGCCATCTTGAGATCAGGAACTCTCTAGGCATCAGTCTACCCACAGGAAGTGGTGAGTGATTGCTTTTGCTTTGCTTGTTTCCTTCTGTCTCCCTCCCCCTTTTCTTTCATTTATTTTTTTTTCTTTTTTTTTTTTTTTTTTTTTTTTTTTGTTTGTTTGTTTAATCTTTTGTGTTTTCTTATTTTTTATCTTTTTTCCTTTCTTCTTCTCCCATCCCAGTGAGAGTGGTGAGTGAGTGACTGGTGCTTACCTGCCCACTGGTGTTAATCTGCAACAGCCATACTTTGTAGGACTGAGCTGCTCATGCCCCGAAGATTCTGGTATCACCCTTATCTTGATGTATCCAAATCTTCTGGTTTACACTCTTTAAAAAAAAAAAAAAAAAGGTGCAGATGGGAATATACAGGTTTGTGTGTGCATCAGTCAAAGAGAAGGAAGACAACTGCTAAAGTGGAGCCCAGCTGAACAGTCTTTTAGTACTAACAGTTCTTTTCCATTCAAAAGCACTTTGATAACCATCTCCAGCAAAGGGCAAAACACTTTTAGAGGTTTATTTCAAAGTGAAAATGGGACTCCTATATTTATGGAACTAACTTTGGATTCCCTAAGTCCAGATCTGCCTCACAAGCAGGCCGTCTTCCATACATTTCATATTTTTCCTTCCACTCTTTAAATTGTTATCTGTTTAGGGTTTTAAAAAATAAGAAAGTAGATAGATTTTGATTAGGTCTGTATTCATTAAATGAGATCATTTTGCTCATTTAAACTATAACAGTTATCATGGATAAAATCTAGATAAGCAGATTTATGAGGAATATTTGTTGCTGGGTAGTCATCTTTGATTTCAGCCTTTTCGCAGTGCGATTGTAAGAAAGACAAGGAGAGTCTGAAAGCATATTCTTTAAAATAGTAACATTAGTCATTTTTGAGCACACTTTCTAAGCACTGTCAAGTCAATGATCTGTTTCAAAGCCTGAAAACCAAAGCTGACAATTCTTTTCATTGTTTATAGAGTTGCAGAGGAAAGATATGCTTTGAATTATGTTTGAAAAAAATCTTAGAATAAATAGGGGTGTGACTTGGCCTTCAGTTCCATTGAGCAGAAAGAGAAGCTGTGCATGCACAATAAAATACAGAATTTGAATCTTTACTTCATGAGGGAGACAAATGAAATTTCCATGCTTCTTTGGTCTTTTACAAGTTCTGTATAATAATCATAACAGGAAGTGCTGTAAGTTTCCATAGGCTTTGAGGATAACTATCTAAAAATAAAATGTAACTGAATCAATATGGAAATCCTTATTAATAAACTTGATTAATTTGATTACTAATTTTTATTAAAGTACCCTCCGAACTGTAGAAAAGAGGGGGTTTATTTAAATATTTAAAATAAAAACAAAATAAGTAATAAAAAGGATTTTCTGCCTGAAAGTAAAATGAGTATCCCTTTATTTTTTTTAAATACTTTTCTTTTCCCCTGTGAATTTACCCATTTTTAATTTTATTAAGCAAGCACAATGAAAGAATGTTTCTTGCAGTGTTTCAGCAGGAAATATGTAGCTTTGGCTGTATAAAATGACAGTGCTCAGGAAGGTGAATGTATTGAATTACTCCATTAATAGAAAGGAGACAGTATTACAGTAGTTTTCCCCTGGGCACCGAGTTTCACAGGTGCTGTAATCATGGTGGGCTACAATGATAGTACTGTAAATGTAAAAATAACAATGTGCAATTAGGGGAATTTTTGTGTGAAATGTGATAAATCAAGGAGTGGAATTTGTCAGACATCAATTCCCTAACAGCAAGAATGTTTATCTAAACCACAAAAACCTCACAGCTGAAATCACTATTTTCTCATGTTTTCACTCAGCTCACAAGAGAAATATTAGCAACACACTTCTGAGAGAGAAGCTTTTTGGTCTCTTTTTGCAGTCATTCAAAAGCACTTGTTAGGTAGGCATACTTTTGGCAATATCTATACCCTCATTTGCATGCTTTCTGAAAGCTGTCATTTTATGAGTGAAATGACACTACCTGTCATTTGTCTCCTAGTTTGGGAAGGGTAAAGTTGAGAGATAATTAAGGGAACTCTTGCAAAGAATTCTGCCCACCCATCATTCTTTGTCCGTGGGAAGTGTTTCTTGAGAGTGGATGCTGTTAAATGAGGTATATTATCTGGATATCACTGCACTTTCTTTGGTAATGCTAAAAAATGTGTTGTTGAGAAACAAGAAACTGAGAAACTGTAACTCTGCAGTGGTAAAAACATTACCTTAACCATGACCTGATACTGGAAATCACAATTTTCCTGAGAATCAGAGTTTCTTCAGGAATTTAAATATTGTAGGTCCTAATTTCTTGTTTGCTAAAGAGAGGTGTTTGTTTTCAAATACAGAAGTAAAATTACCAAATGATGCATGTACAGAAATGTGTTGTGAATGACCCTGGAGCAGTGATGATCTGGCCATAAGGAGGTGCCCTAGAAGCATGACTGAAGTCCCAGAGAGGGAACTGGGCTGTGCCAAGACAAGATGCCTGTCCCAGTTCAGAGAGATCATTCCTACTCTGATGGTACAGGCCATGACGGAACCCTCAGCTCAGGAGCTAAAACATCCCCAGAGTCTTTTTGGGTGCATACAAGTTCAAAGTCTGAAGTGTGCAAGCCCTGAGCCTGTTGGAGCCTGTCTCCTGAGCACCTCTTCTGGACTGAGGGAAATCTTCCCACATGCGACTGCTCTGCAGCTTCCTGTGGTATTTACTCAGTGGGTTGTCAGGTGAACTTGACCAGTGGGGTAACAAGAGTCCATAAGCACAGATGAGGCACACTGATTAATAAAAGTAATATTTATATTTTGCAGCATTAGCACTCTTCAGAGATTGCTATGTTTTTGTCACAAAGAAGATAAAAATTTTACCTTTTTTCTTTGTTTTCCTTCTTTTTTGAACTTGATTCCCACTGAAGAATGAATGATTAAACTGATAGGGAAGTTCCCCTTATCAAAACACCAGACAGGTCCTCTCCATTTTCTTTTCCTCTTAATGGTGTGTCATTCAACTACATAACATTAATTTTTCTTATTCTGTTGAGTGGTCTTATTCTGCAGACTCAGGTTTGCAGTACAGAGATTCAAAGCTTGTTATTATGTCTCCTGTTCTTGTGACTCACTCTGGCAGCCTGGGCCATGGAGAATGAGGTGCTCTAACTCTCCAGAGGCTTTATGATGCCAGGAGTGGGGAGGCAGAGCTCAGATCCCACTAGATACAGTGTTCCTGGGTTATTTGTCCCTACGACTATGAGGTGCAGCCCAACCCCATGGTCCATCCTGTAGGTGAGTTCAGGGGAGTGAAACCCCAGGGACAAATAGTTCACTTCCTTGGGAGATAGTCCCAGAGAGCTGGTGTAGGAGTGGATGACCTCAGGCCAAGGTTTACTAGCCTGTGTGCTGCTATTGCCTGAAGGTGGTTTGGTTTACTGGAATGCAATAAAAACACTTGAACATAAGAGGTAGGTAAAGTAACATGGTTAATATGTGAATTGTTAACCAGAGTCAGACAACAAATGTCTTTGGTGGGTGCAGGACTCTCCTGCCAGTGTCTGCACTGGAAACCAAGTTCCCATTCAATGTGACTGAGAGACACCCAGGATACAGAAGAAAAACAAACAGTAACTATTATCTTCCTTCTGAAGCAGCTCCAAGTGAATATAAACACTGATTGTTTAGAGCCCATCAATTAAGCTAAGAAGTATTTAGAGCAGGTGCAGGAGAGATAACAAATGAAAAGAGGTTTTTATAGTCTTGTGTATTTAAAACAGTTTGGCTTTTTGATGTTGTGTTTACGGGGAAGAGTATTGACTTGATTGTTGGAGCCTGGAACTCCTTTATGGACAGTTTTTAGTTTGATAAACACGCTGCAAACATCAAGAGGAAAGGCCTAAATGATGGGACTTTAATGCTGGGGATGTTTTATTTATCACTGCAGTAATATTGAAAGAACGTTTGAACTTATAGATAGAGGTTTATGGTCTTGTTAACCTCTGGTTTACTAGGGCAGAGTTATGCAACCTTTCATATTCTGAACTCCCTAGTAGTGTCTAGAGGAATTGCTGAGAATAGATCTTTCTCCTGTTAGTCAGTTTGTATGATGGGCTTCCCAAGAACTTGAAAGCCATTTCAATAAAGGGTAGGAGAAAAGGAAACATCCATTATCTTGACTTTACAGAGGAGAACCTGAGAAAGAGAAGCAAGGGACAGAGATTTTACAAAAAGGTACAGTGTTTCAACCAAAAGAAAATTTAATTGACTTTTTATAAAAGAATTCTGCAGATGAAACAAGAAGCTGAACCCTCATCTCCCAGTAGTAATTGAGGATAAATGTGGATCAATGTAGGTCTTTCATCTCTAATCTTGAAAAAGTCTTTTATGTCCCTTCCTAAAATAGGTAACAGTATGATTCTTATCTTTTTGTTTGTTTAACACCTCTTGTCCTTTATTCTTTCAAGATTTAGCTGTCAATATTCTGCACTTTCATACTCTCCACAGTTTGTTCTCTCACTGAAATTCAATGTACTTTACAATAGGTTCATTAACTTCCTTTTTTTCTGGAGGCAGCTTTGCTATTCAGGGCTAAAGGTGGTAGTACGAAATACTTGAGATGTTAATTAGAAGCATGGCCCTGGCTTACTGAATCACTTAGGGAAAGTCACTTGATCTTCTGGCCAGCTCATTTATAAAATCAGTAAACAGGAACATGTCTTCAGTGACCACCGGATCATCCATCCAAGCTAACCACCCCTCTGTAAATGTATTACCATGTTCAAACTGACTGCTGCTAGCAGAGGGAAGCAGCCCCACCAGCAGTGAGCTTTGAGCTGCAGTGGCACACGCAGAGTGCCTGAGTTCCATGACTGGCACTGGGGGTACATTTGAGGTAGCCCATGGCACAGGCATGCCAGGGCACTGGGGTGCACAGCTGTGCTGAGGCAGGAATGCCTTCCAGCACCTCTGGAAGCATCACCTGTCCTGAGCAACTGCACAACGGCAAGGCTGTTCCAGGGAGAGGTCTGGTGGAAATATTGTATGGTGCATCCTATTCCATAGGTCTCGTATCTTGTGAAAACTCTTTGGGAAGGCCAGCCAATCTGCCCAGAGAGACTAGAAGATGATGTCCTTTCCTATGGGAAAGGGGAGGTGTGAAAAGGAGGCTGTGGTGTTTGTGAGGAAAAGCTTTGGTGGTGGATGGCTTCTGGGAGAAGCTGCCAGAAGATTCCACACATCCAGCTTCCTCAGAGATGGACCTGCTACTGGCTGAGTCCATCAGTGATGGTGGCAGCACCTCTGTGCCAACTTACTGAGAAGAGGAAAGCTGTTACTGCACAGAAGCAATTACAGCCAGAGAGTAGTGAGGATCTGTGATAGAAACAGACCTGCAGACATCAAGGTCAGTGAAGGAGGGGGAAAAGGTGCCTCAAGTGCCAGAACAGATTCATCTGCAGCCTGTGGTGCAGACCACGCTGAGGCAGCTGTGCCCCTGCAGCCCATGAAGGTCCCTGCTGGAGCAGAAGCTGCCTGCAGCCTGTGGAGGGCCCCCAGCAGAAGAGGCAGGAGCCCAAAGCAGTGATGGTGGCAGCACCTCTGTGCCAACTTACTGAGAAGAGGAAAGCTGTTACTGCACAGAAGCAATTACAGCCAGAGAGTAGTGAGGATCTGTGATAGAAACAGACCTGCAGACATCAAGGTCAGTGAAGGAGGGGGAAAAGGTGCCTCAAGTGCCAGAACAGATTCATCTGCAGCCTGTGGTGCAGACCACGCTGAGGCAGCTGTGCCCCTGCAGCCCATGAAGGTCCCTGCTGGAGCAGAAGCTGCCTGCAGCCTGTGGAGGGCCCCCAGCAGAAGAGGCAGGAGCCCAAAGGAGGCTGTGACCCTGTGGGAACCCATGCTGGAGCATATTCCTGAAGGGAAATTCACCTCATGGAAGGGACCCTCACTGGGGCAGTTTGTAAAGAACTTCAGCCAGCAGAAAGCACCCCCCCATGCTGGGAAAGAGTGTGAGGGGTCCTCCCCCTGAGGGGGAAGGAGTGTCAGAGACATCTGATGAACTGATTACAGCACCCATTCTCACCCCCCTGTGCCCCAGGAGGGGAGGAGATGGAGAATTCACAAGTGAAGTTAAGCCAGGGTCAGCCTACTAATGCCAGGAAATTGATGCTACTGTGGAGTTTTTCTCATCTCTCATTGACAATCTCCCTGGAAAACCCCAAGAAAACCCTTTCTAGTCCTGATTACTAAGGGAGAACTTTCCAATAGTGGGGATGATTTAAAAAGAAAAATAAATATATAAAAATCAACTGGTGATACCAGCAATGAAGCAAATGTTCCCAGAGGATTCATCCCATGTACCAGTGGGGAGAAAATAAATCCCTTGTAGGGGCAACCACAGCCCTTGTAGGGTTACCAGAGAATCCCTGTGCTGACCAAAGGGGAAGGATGATGTGAGGATGAGTTTTAGGGTGAACAGGAGCTGAAGCCTCATGGACTGGTTAAATTACTTAAACATCATTTTATCTCCAACACAATCAGGCATACATAAAGACACATGGGAACATACAGCTCTTTACTATGGCTGAACATATGCCTTTATTAATGTAAAAAAGACAGAGTTCTATTTCAGTCAAGCATAATATAGTTTGCTGTTAAATTCACAATTAGACTGAATGCATTTATACATTTAGTTTTAGTTTGTCTCGAACTGCCTTGCCATTTTTAGGCCTCAAATATTTATAAAATCTATAGAATTTTTTTAGCCAATGAAATGATTCTGTTATCCTTATCTATTATATGTTTTATGAAATAATTTTTTTTACATGAAAGCTACTTCAAGTTCTTTCTGCTAAATTCTAGTTTCCTCATATATGTAAAGGAAAAGAAAAGCCAGGGGTGAAACACTTAGGTTTGTACTTTCATTGTTTTATAAACAAGAGATGTGAAACTACTGAAGTGAGACAATGTTTTGTATATATATGTATACAAAATGTATAATTGTGGAGCTCTGAGTTTAATTTTGAAAGTAAATACGGATTTAACTGGCCTTGAATAAAATGTGGCAAATAAATATACTATCACTGGTCTCCAAGGTTCTTTTTGAAATAAAGGGCTTCATTATTATTTCTAGAAGGATGTGGCAGCTCAGGTGTGTGTTACAAATTAGTCACATATGCTGATATCATTATACATCTCACCATATGAATTTGCAAAATATTCTGCTAACTACTGTGAGGATATTACGCACTTTTAAAATGCCAAATTATTTTACCCTATGCAGTTATTCTTTAAATTTTCAAACACAAAAATATTTAGAGAATTAAGGTTTAAATTGTCTCAAAATTAATCTCTTGGTATCATTCTAACATAGGGGTATTTTTAATGAATCTTCCGCTGAGGAAAGTTTACTTCTTATGTTATTTTTGTGTCTGTCATACTAATGTTCAGCATTCTTTTTATTTGTATAATGAACTTAAATTTGTATTGCCTTCCTAATATATCTTTCTAAAGCTTGAGGATTTTGGAATACAGGTACCACTGTAATTTGTGTGATCTATTAAAAATGCAGGCTTTTTTTTTCTTTTTGAAACTTCTCTTTATCTTTATTTTTTAACCAACAGCAGTTAAAAACAACTGTTTAATTGTAATGCCCCCTGCAAATCCCCTCCCAGCTATGACATGGCTTGGGTTTGAAAAGCCATATAAGGGCTTTTCATTACCATTTAATTCCCACAACTTGTACTTACAGAAGAAGCCACTTTTTTTCCTGATGTAGAGCTACAGTCCGTGGTGGAGCTTGCAAGAGCCCCAGGCAGAGGCAACCCATGGCAGGTGCTGTGTGCTGCTACTGCCCCGTGGGAGGGCTGGTTTGGGGGAGAGGTGAGCACTTATTTTTCCTCCACCATTCCGTATGTGGCTGGCACACGTCCCTTTTGGGCTGTGTCACCAGCTCCTGTTGGTGTGCTCTCCTCTGGTACCCCACTATAGCCCACCCCAGAAGAAGAGAATGCAGCCTCAGCCACTGGGTTTTGCTGCAATTGCCCCTACATCCAGCCTTTATTTAAAAATGCCAAACTTAGAGATGACGTTTCTGTCAGGAATCATCTATTGGCTGGAAAATTCCTTGTGTGCTTGTGGCTTGACACAGATCCAGTGTGGACTTTTCATTTTTCCCTGTTTGGATGCTCAGGTTACACGAGGTGGTTCCTCCCTTAGATGGCACTGTGTCTTTTGGCAGTGCCTCTAGTCACTGCCCCTGTGTTAAACGGAAAGTAATTAACTTTTAGGAGGTGTGTTTGTTATAAAAAGCAGCCTCCCCATGTGGATGTGAGTTCTTTGTTCTTATCAGACTGAGGAAAGTGGTCTTGCTTTCTCTGTATTTTTCCCCCCTCACATTTGAATAGCAGTATTGGAAATGCAGAGCAATAGGAAGTACCTGGAAAGTCCAGTGAGTTCAAAGATGAAATATACCTTTCCTCCCATTCTGAAATCAAAGGATTTTTACCTTTCTTTGGGTGATTTAATTTGGGTCCCTGTAATTTGAGAAACTAAACATTTTGATTTTTTTTCATTATTAATGGCCACATTGCAAAACAACTCTTCTTTCCATAATTTTGGCAGCACCAAAAATTATAGATCTGGTTTCTCCCAAAACTGTGAAAGAAATGTGGAGAAAACCCTGATTTCTTAGTGACTGAGAAGGAATCATGTTATTACATTGCTGCAGCTGCTGTTTGATCCATTGGTGTTGTTAGAAAATTGATATAGAGGGAAATTATCCTTAACTAGGACAGAAATACACCCCTGAAGAAGGGGTCTGCAGGAGGCCAGGGCAGGTCTCTGCTAGTGGGGGAGGATCTGAATATGATTTTGACCTGGCAAACAAGCGCTGCCTTCCTTATTCCCAGGTGTGGTTTGGGCACTTGGATGAGCCAGGGATAATCCCTGCCAGAGGTCGTGCCTGTGGCCACCTTGTTTCAGAGCTCATGAGAACTCAGCAATATGGATGTGAGATGTTCCATGCCTCTTTGCCTTGGTGCCAGAGGACAACCTCAGGTTCATTTAATTGACTCATAGAATTGTAGGCACTGTGTCCCAACAAAATGCTAAGCAAACAGTGGAATTTACCCATTCTGGATTCTTCAACCCTAGCAAGGCAATGAACAGCAACAGCACACCTGGTGAATATTTTATTACACTGGTTTTTGGAAGTACCACTGCTTTTGGCTACATCTACAATGGTTGTTGTAAGGGACAGTAAAAACAACCTTAGTCAGGAAAAAGAACAGCAAATGGGTCTGGGGTTCAATATTGTATTTAACTGGGAAGATAATACTACTCTGTAGGATGGACCGGGGTGAGGGAAACATGGATTGCTACCTGGCTGCATTATTTATTCTCAGGGTGACTTTGAGCCAAATACTCCAGTTTTCAGAAGTGAGGAATGAGTTTTCCTGCTAGCTGGACACATTTCACGGGGTCATAATTTTGTCCCTAAAATGGTGGCTCTCTATACACCTGAGGCTGTAATTTTTTCAGGTTTGAATCTATAACATGGGAAAGCTGATAAAGGCACACACTTTCCTCATCCTTTTTTTTACTGCACTAATTTACTGTTAATTTTTTCTAACCAGAACTGCTGCCTATTATGTGTAGAAGGTACACATAATAAACACAACTGAAACACAACTTCCTAATCCCGCATTTTGGGTGGCAGAGTATACTCGTGATCCTTAAAATAGTATTCAGGTTATTTATATGAACCATATAATTTCTTTTTATGACTGATGCACATAAATCAGTATGCAAACAAAAAAAGTTGAAATCCATAAAACAGACTTCCTATGTGAAGAAAAAACACAAATGCATATAATGCAGTTTACACAACAATAAACTGTTAACAGCTTAACTTTTGTACAGCTTTGGAAAGGAATTTAAGCAGTTGTAGTAAAATATAGGTTGAAAGTAAAAAACCCTGTAAAAATACAGATTCATTACTGTTCAATTTCAACTGAATTTCCAAAGCTTAAGACTCAGCTTATGTTTTCATTGCAAGCAGTTTTTCAAGATCTTATTTAATAACTTCAGTCTATAGGTTGGTAAGATATATGCAGAT
Source organism: Cisticola juncidis (assembly GCA_013400215.1). Classification (NCBI taxonomy): domain Eukaryota; kingdom Metazoa; phylum Chordata; class Aves; order Passeriformes; family Cisticolidae; genus Cisticola; species Cisticola juncidis. The sequence goes on along the minus strand of VXBR01009749.1, from coordinate 848,188 downwards.
ACCATTTGAATTTTATAAATCTACTTGAAATGAGAAACTTATAGCTAATAAAATTATAAAGCTAGTAAGTGTGATAACTTTTAGACCACATGAGGATTACGATTTTTGTAGGTTTCTTTCATTGGTAGAAGGGATTTTTTAAATAGTTTTGACTGAACCCAAGTGTGGCTGTGCCCTTTTACTGCCTGTTGTGATTGTCAGATGTCATCATGAGTGGGAACCCTGTGTGATACCAAGAGTGTAAGGGGTGGAGGGGTGGCAGTGAGCTCCTCAATAGCTTGGAAATGCTGGTTTCTTTCAGCACTAAAAACCTGTGTTGGTGAAGCTTCAGAATAATTTGTCTATTTTTATTTTATATAAGTGTGATACTTGCTATTTTTACAGGTATATGAAACCATAATTGCTCATATTGTTGGTTTGTCTAGGTGGAAAGGTAGGTCAGCCAGAGAACTGGTCAGCTCTTCTGAAGCTCTTGGTGATAAAATTTTATTTCCCGTATGGGTCCTGATGTAATGCCAGTTGGTCTAATTAAACTGATCTTGACAAATATATTTTCTCACACTTTAATGTATGGAGCATGATATTCCTTGTCTAGTCTGTTTTAAATAAAATTTGTTGGAAAAAAATACAAAAAATAAAAAAAAAAAAAAACAGAATTTTTTGAGAAGAGTGGTTCCTTAATAACAACTGCAACAACAACAGAAGGCATTCTGTATTCTGTTTTATCTATGATGTTTCTCCGAAATCTGAGAGATTCGGATGCTGAACTTAATCTAGGGTCGTAGTTATTTACTTAATCATGTTTAATTGAAAACCCAGTCTTGCTACAATAACATCATGGTTTTCTCAAGTTAATTTAACATAGTTTTGCTGGTCTCATTATCACTCTGAATGTTCTTCCTATAAACCTTCACATGGAATAGGGACTCCTATTCACATCAGAAAGCAAAATTAGGAAATAGAAAAGGCAGTGAAAGAAATGGACATTATGTCCATACAGAATAAGACAGTGTCTAAGAAGTAGCCTGGCACAATTTAATGAGCTTTTGTCTGGATTTGCCTTCCTTTTCTTGAGCTGTGGCAGGAAAGAAGTTCAGCATGGTATAAAACCAAACCAAGTCTTTCCAAAATGCTTTGCTTTCTGTAGCTTTTCTCGTGACAGCTTTATCTGAAATGGTCTGTACAATTCAAACGCAGAGGCAGATGCTAATGGATGCTGAATTTGTAGCAAACAGTAGTAGAGAACTGTTATTTGCTTTAAAGTATTGGAGAAAGGAATAGGAGAAGCAAAGACAAATATGCAGATTTACATAAGTAAGAAAGAAAAAACATAAATCAGGCAAGTCCTGAAACCAAACCCTCATGTCCAGAGTCCTTGAAGATTACCCATGGGTTCTGATTTTGTACATTAGTTAAAGAAGCGTGGAGTCTGATTCAAAACTGCTGAAAAGGACCACAAAGAACATGCTAGGTGACACAGTGGTGAAAAGGAGTCACAGGCACAAAAATGTTCAAGGGCATGCCTGCCAGAAGGATGGAAAGGGAGCAGGTTCTGCAAGATCATCCACAAAACGTCCTTGGAAAAATAGTTAGAAATAGATGGACATTCAACAGAGGTTCAGGACTAGAGACAAAAACAGAATAAGGAGGGTCTAACAGGCAACACCACTAAATGTTCTGCCTGATAGCCAGTTTTATTACAACTCCTGACAGCACAACAAAAGCATCAAAAGATTGAAATGTACAAAAATAATTTCCTTTGAATGGACACAAGTGTAGCACTGGCATTGTTAAGTGAATTTAGAAATGACTCAGTTGTACACTTCTATGCATGAAAAGAAGTCTGAGCTAGGTTTTGCAATCTTATCACATATAAAGAGAAGATACTGAAAGTTTTCCCTGAAATTATTAGTATTATGCTGTTTATGGCTCAGTCACCTAGGGAAGAGAGAGATCATTATTTCTCTAGAAAGCAAAATGTCATGGCATTGTTATTATCCAGGAATGAAAGGCAAACACTGAGATCATGCCCTTGATCACTGTGTGTCTTCAGGATTTGCTTTGCTGGTAGATTCCCAAGGGGAATCCCCATACCCACATCTGATATTTTCTCCAAACACAAATAAGATCAACACAAGTGTTTTTAAAAAGGGTGATTTTCACAACCTTCTTTGCTTTTCCTCTAAGACTGTGGGTAAAAAAAAAGGACATAACCAGCCAGGTGGTCTCTGGAGCTCTAAAATCCTTGTTTTCCATCACACAGGTATTAGTGCTGTTTGGGATCCCTTCTGGAGTGCCATGTAAGCTTAACTGGGAGTAACTTGTTGCCTGGGGAAGGGGCTGTGGGCTGGGTCTGCTGTTTGAGCCACTGAGATTACCCCAGGACTTGCACAGCCTACACTCAGTTTAAGTACGTTAGAAATATCAAATAGAATGATCTGAAGAAAACAATGACATGATATTTAAGAGTGCTCTGTGGGCTTTTTTTCTTTTCCTTTTTTTTTTTTTTTAATAACATCTCAATATAAGTTCTATTTATAGTAAAACACTTACTTTGACAGGTCTGAAAATATTATTATTTTAAAAGGCTGACTAGACTTAATGTTGGCTTGGGCCATAATTTTCTTTTTATTATTGCAAGGATATTTCTCTGCCTTTCTCTGTTAAACTAGCTTAATTGAGAATCCAAATAGTACCCTTGAGATGACTATAAGGGCTGAAGGCAACTGCATATTAAAGTCAAAATCATCCTGTTATCAAAAGTAAATCATGGTCTTTCTCATTCACAGGGACTCTTTAAGTATTTTCTCTTGGGGCTTTTTTTATGACTTTTCTTCTGTACGAAGACTTGGCAACTGATAATGAAAATCATTTATAGTTCAGATTGCCTGGAGAATGAGGGGGAGACAAACCTTCATTTTAGGAATTCAGCATTTGGGAAACTACCATGATCAAATGCACACTGCACAAAAGGAAAATTTTAAGGACCTTTTATTGATAGTTATGTGGGACATTCAAAAGATGATGCCTGCTCAATATAGCTTTTGTATAAAATAATGGATCACTTATGATCAGTAAAATCCTGAAACATTCATAAAATGTCAGATGTCACTGGGAAGCTGAGACTTCTGTTTCTTGAATCAGGAGGGACTGATCTTGCAGAAATATTCTATTTCAAAGATTTCTCTTATTTAAGAGAAAATGTTGTATTTAAGGTGCAGTGTTCTAGCGTGAGGCAAGAAAATTACTCTTGGAGATAATTTATTTCTGAAGTGGGAGGTTTTTTCACACTGCTCATTGCAAGTAGTATGAGTCTCATTTTTATTAAGCCAGACAATGCTTAGTTTTTTAAATGAAAATAAAAATAGGCCAACATCAAGAGCAGTGAGATAAATGCGGAAAATTATTTTTTGTCTTTGTAAGGACTGTGATAAACTGTTATGGATTATTAGGTCAAATATTGTCATTCTTTATGCAGTACAAAAGGGACGAGAGCTGCTCAAGAGGATAAAACTGCGGATGGGAGGAGTGGCCCTTGTGGTCAGTGTGTCCCTGCTGCTGGTGCTGTCCCACAGCAGTGTCCCCTTCCCCAGGAGTGGCCCTTGTGGTCAGTGTGTCCCTGCTGCTGGTGCTGCCCCACAGCAGTGTCCCCTTCAGCAGGGGAGGAGTGGCCCTTGTGGTCAGTGTGTCCCTGCTGCTGGTGCTGTCCCACAGCAGTGTCCCCTTCCCCAGGAGTGGCCCTTGTGGTCAGTGTGTCCCTGCTGCTGGTGCTGTCCCACAGCAGTGTCCCCTTCACCAGGCAGCTCCCCAGAGGAGCGCTCTCTGTGCCCACTGCAGGGAGCTGAGCTCCTGACGGGTCTCTGCCATTTCATCAGTGTGAGTGGTGTCCCTGCTGCACACCCACCGGCACCACACGTGGAGCGGCTCTGAGATGTGGCACAGGAGAGGGAGGCCAAGCAGAGCTGTGTGAAGGATATTTGCACTCTGGATGACACCAGATTTGGGGAGCTGGAATTGGTTTCCTCACGCAGGCTTTTGGTTTCTGTGTTCCCTCTTGTTCCTTCATGTGGCTGCTGTCTTCCTCCTCTCTGTTCACTGGATCAGGATGAAACAGAATGGGATTCTGCTTTATTTCTCCTCCCACGCCTCCACATTAGATGTGGGACTTCCCATTAGCATCCCTTAATCCACCCCTGTGGCTGTTTTCAAGGCATGGAGAAAATGTGTCCCTCACTGAGATGCTGTTTTGCAGAGAAGTGGGGAGCCTTCTGTGAGACAACCACTCTTTGGAAGGTATGGCCTCTGACATGACAGTCCTGGAAGGTTTGATTATTCCTGCTTTAATCAGGAGGTTGGCCCAGATGACCTTTGTGCCTAAATCCATCTATGGTATGCAGTGCCATAGTGGCTGTTGAGAGGGGTAAAAAACCCACCACAAACAACAAGATACAGATAAATGAAAGATAAGGACTTGGAATCTGCATCTGTTAAGTATTAGAATGATAAAGCAGGATTAGTGTTGCTGTACTTTCCTGGGGAATGAAAACACAGCACTCCTTGGTGAAGCCTGTGCTGGGAAGATTCTCAGCAGGTCACACAGTACTCCTGGGACATGGACCTAGTTATTCTCACAACTTCAGCCACACGACATTGTTTAATTAAATAATGCAAGCATGTGCATGTTATATCTACTCACACCATTTGAGGAGCCTTTTCAAAGAGGCTGGCCCTTGAGGTGGGAATTTTGTCAGTGTAATTCTAAACATGAACAGGGAAAAGGTTACATTTTTGAAACATCTGCAATCATTTGTATGCCATATAAGTTAATTGGCTGTGTATGGATTTTAAGCAGTTCACTCCTCTTCTGTTATGTTCTGACCCTGTATGCTTTGCATTCTTGAAACCTTTATAATTTGCCTAGAATTTCTAGAAACAAAACCTGGAATCCAACTAAATTATGTTAAAAATTCAATAATAGCTGTTACCAGTCTGTTTTTTATTATTTTTACTACATCTCTGGTGAAAAGAGAAAAAAGGTATCAATAAGGGTTAAGACCTAACTGTATGACTTTTAGTTAATGCTATAAAAATACTGCAGGAAATTAGTGGAAAAGCATCTTGTATTTCCCTGCATGGGAAACAAACCTGTGAATAGAGTTATGGAGTCCAGTCAGAGAAGCAGAGCATCTATTCTTACTAAAAAATAGATCTTGGCTGCAGGGCTTGCAGTCAAACTGAGCAAAAATAAAGACCTTGTGTTATTACATCAAGAGTGTGCACAAGAGAGGTTTTCTGTGCTGGAATTATTTTGCAAATAATTTGCATCAAAATTTCAGATTTTGGTTAATAAGAATAGTATCTGTATAGGCAAACACTGACTTTTTTCCCCCTTTTTGTTGATTTATGGCCACTATTAATATATAGTTATCCAAAAGGTAAAATACTTTCTTATTTCTCATTCCAGTCCCTTTCTACTGTTGGTTTTCATTTTTGCTCTGCCTTTAATCTGATGCTGGCTGCAGTGAAAGATGATGTCTTCAGCTGTGCCATGAGTTTTTTTAAATCCTTCTTTTCCTCGAGCAGCAAGATAATTAATTCCTTCTCCTAAAATGTAAACCTCACAGCCTTCCTTGTCTCAAGTATATCTACAGTCATTTTAAATAGAATAATGTGTGTCCTACCTTGGTGCATTGTACTCTCCTTCCTGGACCTCTTCTTCTGTGTTTTAATTGGCAGTAATCTGAAACTGAACAGTCACTCAGGCATAGTGGGAGTATGGGATTGTGTGCACATGGGCTTATATGGAGTCTGGGAACTTGATTGTGTTCAACATCAAGCTGTAAGATACTGGGAGTAAAAAATAACTGTGACAATTAAGTGCCTCATAAAAAGTCAAGAAACAAAACCTTTATTGTAGACTTCCCAGTACCTATCAAAACAGATTGACAACACTAATAAACTGATTCCTGCTTGCGTCTCGTGTGCAACATGTAGTTATGAGCTTTTTGCACCATTCTCCTGCCTCTGGCAAGCTCTTGAGAAGGCTGAGGGTGCTGTGGAAATGAAAAGAAAAAGAGCAGAGGTGCTTGCTCATCCTCAGCTGGGGCTCAGGCATGAAGGCTGCAAGGGGCTGGGGGTGCTGTGCTGCTGCTTGTATGACTAAGATGGTTTTTTTGTTAATTTTTTTTTTTTTTT